>APFE031205800.1:0-13234 GCA_000404065.3 Pinus taeda
TAATGTTTTCCATATGTTGTTAAATGAGAAGTTATGAAGCATTTTTATGTTGTTGGATTATGTCTTAAGTATGATACATTTTATTGTTTAAATATCTACAATGCAATATCAAATTAGAGATATAATGTCTGCTTTATTCAGTATACAAATAAAGACTTTTGATTTCATTGAGTGATATACTTTGTTCATAATGTCATGGTTTTTTAATTTTATAGTTGAAAAAATTTCAATTTCTTTTGTATCTAGCATGGTGTGGTTGAAAACATGTTAAATTTATACTTAGGAAAGAAAAATGATATTCTACCAGAAACATTAATGTGTTTTCCTTAAAAATTAACTTTGTTTGAGACATAAAAAATTGGTTTTATTAGCATTTTTTAAAAAGTTTGAAAATTGACCCTAAAAAAAAAAAGTTATTCCAGTAGCATCAATTTCGTTTTGAAGCTATATTTTGCACGAACATTTCGATGTAAATTTCGTAGTCACCGCCATTTTTGAAACACATTCAAAATTGGCACCTAAAAAAAAAAACCATTGTTCTAGTATACACACTTTTCGTTTTTAGCACTGTTTTTGATGTTTTTTTTGAGTTTTTGGGCCAGAGTTCCCGTTTTGAGTTTATAGTTCCCGTTTCAAAGTTTACATTGTTCAAACCGTTGAATTCACTGGCTTGTTAAGGGCCAACTGCTGGGATGGTTCATTAGAGATTGTGATAGACAAGCGCACATTATTCTTATGGAGGGAATAAATGTTTTGATACCATATGCGCCATAGCAAGCCAAGGAACAAAATCATATAAGTCAACAACTGATACAATTCAAAATACCACTTCCTTCATGACCAGAGCATAAGACCATGTTTGAGTTTATCATAGTGCAGGAAGCGACTGTAACTAGTGCAGGATCCCAATTGGTGCAGGAATGTAAATGCAATGTTGCAGGCACGTCCCAAAGTATAATCAAACCAATTTTAATCCTTCAACATACAAACTTTAATTAAACTCTCATTAATGCTATTTTAATCTTGTTAAAACAAAGAAGTAACAAATACTCTTCAAAATTAATCATTTAGAAAACCGACAACATGAGAGAAATAAATAAAAAATAAGACAAAAACAAGACCCAACAACAGGTTGAGGGAGAGCATTAGCCTTCACATGCATTCTACATTATTGGCATTATGGTTGCTGGCTCCAGCTATGGCTTCAGATATTTATATAGGTTTTTTTTTAAATCATATAAAGGTCTAGGGTGTGATATGACTTCTTATATATTTGAATGAGTCCTATTGGACAAATTATGTAATTTGTACTGCCACTTTGCATGGGATGAATGATGTAATATTTGTTGTACTTATGTCATGAATAAACATTTGGTATATCCCCACTTGGTTGGGTGATTTATTTATGTTTGAGTCATTGGTCATAAGGAGGTCATACTCACTTAGTTGAGTTATAGAGTCATGTTATTCTTTTTAATCATATCCCTGTAGACTCAACATGTACTCAGTGTTGAGTATGGAGCATGATTGTTTAGAGGTCTTTGTTTCAGCCAGATGTATAACCCAGGAAGTTTGTACACCCCTCCACGCGGGGGGGTGCGGAGGGCACTTGTCTCCCCTGTGGGAGTTCGGGGGGGCCAATCCTCCCTGACTGGGGTGTCCATGGGCCAGTGGTCCCCCAACAGGGGTTTTGAGGGCAACGCCCCCGAAGCTAAAAGCAGGTGTAAAATTCCCTTGTAAAAGTAAGGTAATTTTGAGTCAATCTAGGCCATTCACTAGGCAGATGATCTAATGGTAGAACTTATATTTAGTTTAGGGTTTTTGCCCTAGAAGGCAAGCCCTCTCTTTGTATGAGGGCATTGTATTTGAGGCTGTGTAATAGATGTGTATTCTCTAAGTGAGAAACAAAGAGGTGAGACTATGAGAGAAAACATAGGATATTACAGCGGATCTGCTGTAGGTTGTGTCTCTTTATTTTGCTGGATAATAGAAAGGAATGACTGGTTGTTCAGGGTGGACATAGCCCAAACTGGGTGAACCACATATATCTATGTGCCTCTTGTTTTATGCATTTTCTATGTTTATATTTTTGCAATATTTTATGTGTTACGTTGCTCCGTAATATATAATTTCCTAACAACTAGTATCAGAGCCGAAGGTCTATTTGGTTGATAAACTCGTAGGAAAGAAGGGTTCCTCGTTCGAGTGGGAGAAATAGCAGAAGATGGTAAGTTTAGGGTCAAGAAATTTAACGGTCAAAACTTCTTGCTGTGGAAGATGCAGATGGAAGATTATCTGTATCACAAAGATCTTTACCTACCATTGGTTGGAAAAACAAAGATGCCGATGTGTATGACAGATGAAGAATGGAACCTTCTCGATAGAAAGGCACTTAGAATAGTATGGTTGTGCCTCGCAGCATCGGTCACCTTCAACATTTCGAAGGAAACAATGATAGAGGGTTTGATTAAGGCGTTGGAGAAACTATATGAAAAACCCTCGGCCTCAAACAAGGTATTTTTTATGAAACCGTTATTTAATATGAAGATGTCGAAAGGTGGATCTGTTGTAGACCATTTAAATTATTTTAATACTATTACAAGTCAGTTGTGTTCTATAGGGGTAAACTTTGATGATGAAGTTAGAGATCTATTATTCTTGTGCTCATTACTAGAAAGTTGGAATGGTCTAGTAATGGCCATTAGTAACTCTATTTCTAGATCTAGTACTTTAAAGTTTGATGATGTTATTGGTGTTATCCTTAGCAAGGAAATGCGATGGAAAAGCTCCGATGAGACATTGGGTAATGACTTGAGTGCAGAGTCTAGGGGAAGAAAACTGGAAGGAGGAAAGAGCTCAAGATATCGCAGTAGATCAAGGAAAGGTAGATCCAAGTCCAGATCGGGGATAGTGTGCTGGAAATACGGAAAGAAAGGACACCTAAATAAAGACTGTAGATCTCGGAAAGGAAAAGAAGGAGATGCACAACAAGAAAACAATCATGAACCAAATGTGACAGGTGAGGTGTTACAAGATGCTTTGATTCTTTCTTTTGAAACTATTACTGATTCCTGGGTGGTAGATTTAGGGGCCTCATTCTATGCCACACTTGATAAGAAATACTTTCATAACTATGTTCAAGGAGATTTTGGACAATTTCGTTTGGGTGATGATAAACCTTATAAAATCGCTGGAATGGGTAGGCTTCTTGTAAAACAATAGAATGGAAACTAATGGCTACTAAAGGAGGTAAGGCATGTTTCAGATCTAAAGAAAAATCTGATTTCAATAGGGTAGTTAGGCAGTGAAGGTTGTGTGATAGCTTTCATAGATAAAGCTTGGAAGGTCACAAAAGGAGCCCTCGTAATAGCAAAAGGCGAAAAGGTTGGTACATTGTATTTATGCAATGGTATTTTTAACTCTGTTAATGCTTTAACTTCCAAAGGAGTAGATGCAGCATTATGGCATCATAGGCTCGGTAACACGAGTGAAAAGGGGATGAATATTCTTCACTCAATGAATTTGTTGCTGGGTTTGAACAATGTTGATTTGCACCTCTGTGAGAATTGCATTTATGGAAAATAGAAGAGAGTCAGATTTCTCAGAGTTGGGAAAGAAACGAAGAGCGAAAAATTAGAGCTTGTGCATACAGATGTACGAGGACTTGCTCAGGTATCACCTCTCAGTGGCTCTCATTATTATGTTACTTTTATTGATGATGTAACTAGAAAAACTTGGATTTATTATATTAAGAATAAATCTGATGTATTTGATACTTTCAAGAAATAGAAAGCTTTGGTTGAGATTGAGACAGGAAAGAAATTGAAGTGTCTTAGATCAGAAAATGGAGGTGAATATTTCATCAAAGAGTTTGATAGGTACTGTTCATAACATGGAATTCGCAGAGAGAAGACAGTTCCAGGAACACCACAAGAAAATGGTGTGTCAGAAAGGATGAATAGAACAATCACGGACCGTGCAAGGTGCATGAGATTGCATGCAGGATTTCCTTTACAATTTTGGGTAGATGCTGTAGATACTGATGTTTATCTAATAAACAGAATACCTTAAAGTTCCTTGGATGGTGGTGTTCCAGAGGAATCATGGACAGGAAAAATGGTAAACTACTCTTTTTTAAAGCCTTTTGGTTGAGAGGCCTTTGTCCATATTGATAAAGAAAATAGAACAAAGCTTGAGGCAAAGTCAAATAAATGTATCTTTATTAGATATGGTATTAATGATTTTGGTTATTGCTTATATGATTACGAAAATCACAAAATCATTACGAGAAGAGATGTAATATTCAATGAAAAGGTCTTGTATAAGAATGACTTGCAGGAAAAGAAACAGGAAAAATAAAAAAAGGAATATGCAGTTCTTGATGAAATCACTGAAAACGTAAAGGTGCCTAAAAATAATAATAATAATCAACAACCACAACAACCACAACAGCAACCAGCACCCCAAACACCTGAAAGCGGTGTTAGAATATCTACCAGGATAAGTAGACCCCCTGAACGATACTCTCCTTCATTATATTATTTATTGTTGATTGATTCTGGTGAACCTGAATGTTATGAAGAAGCAATGCAGATTGAAAGCAGGAAGAAGTGGGAGGCAGCCATGGAAGAAGAGATGGACTCCTTAATGAATAACCAGACTTGGGACTTAGTCAGGTTGCTTGCAAGAAAAACTACATTGAAGAATAAATGGGTTTACAGACTGAAGTAAGAAGATGGAGGAAAAGAGAGGTACAAAGATAGACTTGTGGTGAATGGGTTTGCACAGAAGAAAGCTATTGATTTTAATGAAATATTTTCTCCTTTTGTGAAAATGACTTCAATCAGAACTATTTTAAGTCTAGTAGCAGTTGAAGATTTGCATCTTGAGTAGTTAGATGTAAAGACAACCTTTCTCCATGGGGATTTGGAGGAAGAGATATATATGCAGCAGCCACAAGGATATGAAGTGAAAGGGAAGGAGAAACTAGTGTGCAAATTGAAGAAGAGCTTGTATGGCTTAAAACAGGCTCCAAGGTAGTGGTATCTAAAATTTGACAAGTTTATGTCTGAACAAGGTTATACTAGATGACACTCTGATCATTGTGTTTATCTGAAAAAGAAAAATGACGGCGACTATATTATATTGTTATTGTATGTAGATGACATGCTTGTTGCAGGGTCTAACATGCAGGGAATAAATGTGCTCAAAAGAAAATAGGCAAATTCATTTGCAATGAAGGATTTGGGAGCTGCAAAATAAATCCTTGGTATGAGAATAACTAGAGATAGGAAAAATTGTAAACTAACATTGTCTCAGAATGAGTACATATAAAAGGTGTTGAAAAGATTTAATATGCACAATGCAAAACCAATTAGTACACCTTTTTCTAGACATTTCAAACTTAGTAAGGAAATGTGCCCAAAGACCAAAGAAGACATGGATTATATGTCTAAAGTTCCATATGAATTAGTAGTTGGAAGCTTAATGTATGCAACGGTCTGCTCAAGGTCTGATATTGCACATGCAGTGGGAGTTGTAAGCATGTACATGAACAATCTAGGAAAGGAACATTGGATGGCAGTGAAGTGGATTCTCAGATATTTGAAAGGTACCACAAATCAAGCATTATGCTTTGGTGGTTCAAACATTTCCCTACAGGGATATGTTGATGCAAATATCGTAGGTGAAAAAGATAACAGGTGGAGCACTATGGGATATGTATTTACTGTTGGTGGAATAGCTATGAGTTCGGTTTCAAAAATCCAAAGTGTTTTTGCACTTTCAACAACAGAAGTAGAGTATGTTTCTGCTATAGAGGCTAGTAAAGAAATGATTTGGTTACAAAGGTTTATGGGTGAATTGAGTAAGGAGCATGATATGGGCACGTTATACAGTGATAGCCAAAGTGCCATTCATCATGCAAAGAACTCAACATTTCATTCCAGGACTAAACACATATAGATCAACTACCACTTCATATGATCAGTGTTGGAAGATGGAGAGTTAAAGTTGGAAAAGATACACACTAGCCAGAATCCTGCAGATATGCTAACAAAAGTTGTAACCAGGGAGAAACTGAGAATATGCTCAGTTTCAATTGGTGTTTAAGGATGACGATGAAGATGAGAAATATCTAGGCCAAAAGAGGAGTCATTGACCAACAAATGAAGCAGTGGTGGAGTTGCTATAATCATTCTCCAAGTGGGAGATTGTTGAGTATGGAGCATGATTATTTAGAGGTCTTTGTTTCAGACGGATGTATACCCCAGGAAGTTTATACACCGTCCACACGGGGGTGCGAAGGGGACTTTTCCCCCCAGCGGGGGTTCAGGGGGGGCGATCCCCCCTGGCTGGGGGGTCTAAGGGCCAACGGTCCCCCGGCTGGGGTTTCGGGGGCAACGCCCCTGAAGCTAAAAACAAATGTAAAATTGCCTTGTAAAAGTATAGTAATTTCTAGTCAATCTAGGCCATTCATTACGCGAATGATCTAATGGTAGAACTTATGTTTAGTTTAGGGTTTTCAAGGCAACCCCTCTCTTTGTATGAGGGCATTGTATTTGACGCTGTGTAATAGATGTGTATTCTCTGAGTGAGAAATAGAGAGGTGAGACTGTGAGAGAAAACAGAGGATATTGCAGCGAATTTGCTGTAGGTTGTGTCTCTTTATTTTGCTGGATAATAGAAAGGAAGGACTGGCTGTTCAAGGTGGACGTAGCCCAAACTGGGTGAACCACATATATCTGTGTCTCTCTTATTTTATGTGTTTTCTGTGTTTATATTTCTGCAATATTTTATGTGTTCCATTGCTCCGTAATATATAATTTTCTAACGCTCAAGGGGAGCATGGGCATCATAATTTATATAAAAGGAGGAAATTTGCTTGGTCCACCCTTTTCCCTTGATGTCAAAGGGGGAGAGTATTTTGGTGTTGCATGTTATCTCTAACAGTTTCCACAGCTTGCAGTAATCAACACCTTCATGGTTGCCATCAAGTCCAAAGCGGGAGATTGTTGGCATTATGATACAAGTCCTGTTCTTGATGGAAACTCACTCACAGGTCAAATCAGTTTTGGTAAAAGGCAACTCACAGTACAATAGGTATATTCAAAGGTAACAAGGCAGTGGTATAGAAGAACAAGAATATGGAACTAAGGTCTACTGATTAGAATAAAAAAGTTAAAGGAAAAGGCTGATGAAAATCAATTTAAGAATTATATGTAGGTCCACTTAGTCAAAACGATGTATACCCACTGGTCCACAGAATAGAACGATTGTATATGTATACATGCACTCCCACAAGAGGAAAAAATCATACATGTTGGAAAACAAAGGTTTTGGTCTGATTTATTTAGTCCAAGGTATTTTGGGTCCAAGGTATTGGTCCAAGGTATTTGGCCTGAGGTATTGACCCTAGGTATTTGGTCCAAGGTATTGTTCCTATGTGGCTTTGGTCCAAGGTATTGACAAAGGGCCTAAAGCTATATAAGGAGTAGAATATCATAAGGCCAAGTGTAGAAGTGGATGGGTTTCTAAGGAATACTTCGATCTGAAGTATATTTTATGTTGCAGTGGCCATGTTTATGATTTGATTTGAAATACTTGTGCACCCTGAATTAAACATTGGATCAGGACCACGAGACCTGAAATGACTTATTATTGAATGATATGATATTGGTTGGGCTAGATCTGATTATCTACACCTATTTTGTTCTTTAAATATTTTGATTTGGGTCTATCTGATGTCCGAAAGTGCAGTGAAGTTATGAGTTAATATTTGCAGATCTATATGCTAGTTCGTCTCTACAAAAGTGAGTGTACATGCAAGTTCTACTCTTAAAAATAGCGTATACAAAAGAAAATCCTCTTCTTCATATATGAATGGTCTATCTGATCAATTTTGTTGTTTTATTGTTGTCTTTCAATGAAGTCTTCTTAGATCTGAATGTAAAACTGAATGCATAAGGAGTTTGGTACCTGATTCATTAATTGAATAAGTGAGAAGGGTGATCTCTACTATTGCCTATGTAAACCTTTATAAATAAACAGTAGATGGTCATCATACTGATAGTTGGTACAGACTTGATTCATAAATTTTATGTTTCAGTAGTCTTGAAGGCATACGTAGGTTTGATTACAGGAAGCAGCGTTGTTATAGACATTTTTGGGCACTTCAACCCCAATCATAAATTTCCATAAACTAAGGGCTCCTAACTCCCTAAAGGTGTTGCTTCACTGCCTAGAGGAACAAGTTCAGCTAATCACATCATCTCCCAGAAGTTCTCCACTGAAAACTGCTCATAACTGGTCAAAACTGGACCATACTGAAAACCCAGTGCAGAGGGTGTGATGCATATCACCTTCCCAGTGTATAGGGTGCAATGCATACTGAATGGCTCCTCTGTAGGGTGTGATAGTCAGGAATGGACAAATGCCAGGGACAAAATGCGAGGTGGAAGATCATGGAATCTTCGAGAAGCTTCCCCTCTGACACTTGCCTCTCTGTTTTCGACCAGGATGAGTAAGAAGCATCATCTCCAAGTGGAAGCATGCGGAACTTCAGAGAGAGGACCACTAATCAAGACCCCCAAAGAAATGACTCACCTCCACGTAATTCATCTATATTGGATCTCCTCATCACAGAGATCCAGAGGCCCCTGGAATTTTGTATCTTATAGAGAAGTGTTGTTGGTTTTCTGGTGTACATTCATAGTGTTGGGTGATCTAAGCTTTACTTGAGGTGAAGAAGGGCTTTCTAGCTAGAGGATGGTGCTCGTTCAGAACATATGGTTGTAATCCTCTTGCTACTTTTTATCTTAATAAAGCTATTCAAGTTCTCCTCCATATTCTTGTATGTTTACTTATATATGCATTTGTATGGTTAACGCACATCTGATCCTGTGTTATTTATGAATATAGATCTTTGTTCTTCGATAGTAGTATGTTTTTGTGATTCCACAGGTGCTCTTTGAAGCTAGGCAGATGAGGAAGAAGCGGCAAAGCTCTATCAGGAAGGAGAGGAAATCAAGCGCAAGACTAAGGTTGGTTACCTTGTTCCACTCCTATCTATTTTCATAAAGGAAAGCGAAAATAGACTTTACTTGTTTGTTTCTAAGATACCTACCAGTCTTAGTGGGAATAGCAGCGTCCGAGTGGACACTATTCTCGGTAACAAGCATATACACACAGGTTGGGTTTAGTAAAGTAGCGTATACATTTTGATGCATGATTTTTGGGGTTGCAACTAGTTTGAAATGAAGATGCAGGTTTTTGGGTTCAACACAGTGTTTTGGTGATAGTGATCTGATTGTTGAGATTAACTTATTGTTTCTTGATGTAGTTTGAGTTTCAAAGTTCCTGAAGGGTCCAGTATGAAAATTGATGAAACGAGGCCTTCATCTGTATTTTTGTGTACCAGGAGCATCCAATCTAAAAATTTATGAAACGTGGTCCCTCAAGGAAGAGAGAAGGTCGTAGCCTTATGTAGGCTGAAACATTGATACTAGTAATCACATTAGCTAGTATAAGACCTAGGGGGTTACAATTCCCTTCCAGTAGAAGCTAGAAAACAAGAGAACGTTGTAGCCTTTTGCAGGTGGGTGCCTGCGTACTGGTATGAGTCTACGCTAGTACAATACTGTAAACAAACTTTCTTATTATTAAAAGAAGACAGACACAACATCAACAGGTGGTTTTCACCCACATTGGGTTTCCACCTTAAATGTTGGTGTTCATGTGTGTTTCCTATGTGTGATGGTTTATTCTATTTTTACTGCTTGGTTTAATAAGTTACTGATGCAATGGTTAAAGATCAACAAATGATAAATTGTCTAAATCACAAGTTTTTTGGGTGTACACGGGTTTCTCTAATCATAATTGTGTGTACATGGTAGTTCACTTTACAGAAGTAGCGTATATAAATCTGTTTGAGAAAAAAAAAATTATTGATCAGATAATACTAATTCACCCCCGTCTTTGTATTATTTCCAACACTTTTTAGCCAAATTGCAAAATGAAACAGGTAAAAATGTGGACGCGATATAAATCCCAAGACTACCATTGTTGAACGTACCAAACTTTCCAACCTTTCTACATTCAATATGTTAAAGTTTGATAAAAAAAACATAGGCAATCAAAAATATTTTAAAGTTTGATAACAAAAAATTAAATTGTAAATCTTATCTGTTAAAATTGGAAACCAACTATATTTTTTGACATTTTATAAACAACATCAAAATACATATCATTTCAATTGAAAACTTTGTTATTTATTTTTAGGGAAAAAAGTGATAAGTGACTAAGCCATCACCTTTGTAGTACTAGAAGGAGATATAATGAATACATTTCTTATTTTTTCATTTTATTTTTCTTCTTATTTCTTCTCGCTCTTTTATTTGTAATTTCTTTTAGGTCTATAGAGTATCATATAGAATTTTATCTCAGATACACTCAATAGATCCGTATCAAGTTTTCCATGAAAGAGTGCAAGTTGACCCGCAACAGAAAATTTTACCTCTGGACAACATCATTGTGGGAAAGTTTGTAATTTAAGAGGAATTATTATGTAACTTTTTGGTATAATGATTTGTAAATAAGGGTTTTTTCATAGTTTATATATTTCACTAAGATGTATGCTTTGTAAATTTCAAACTCAAATATGTCATTTAAATATTGATATCTTCTTAATGGCTTGTAAGACATTTGAACTCTACAAAATTGAGGAACGAGATTATTAATTATAATTTACAAAATTACTTTATCCCTATGAAATATATTTACATATTTGGTTTCGGAGATAGTCCTTTTTCATTATTTATTTTTTATCACCAATTAGGAACATAGTGATTTACTATGATTCCCTACTTCAAGGCTTGACTCTTTGATGGTTTCCTTGCTTTGCGTTAAGATATCAACTGAGTTAAATGCTTCAACATTGTATGTAGTAAATTCTTATATTCACCCTACTATGTGATTCTCAAATCGATGATCAAATTATTTCTCTATTAATGGCCTACACTCTCTTACAATTTCCATAACTATTTCCAAGGCTAGCATCCAAGTGATAATGTTACACTCAATTGATAGCTTGTAGTCATATTTTTATACCACGTGATGTTTTCATAACAAAAAAAAATATCAACTTAATGAATCTTCACATTCCATGAGGATATCTCACCTCCAACTTCCATTTACATAAAATCAAGCCTTAGCATAACCAAATAGATACGCGTATAATTTCATTCATTTCTTTGGTACGATTCACTTCAAGGGTTCATTTATATTGTTAATATTAAGTGGACAATTATGAATGACACTTTAATTAATAAATACCATAAAATTCATAATGCCTTCATAGGGTATTAACATATTTCACATAAATCCATCTTTCCTAGTTTCCTATAATTTTAATTGAGATCAAATTAGAATTAAATATCATCACTTGAATGCATTTGAGATGGAAAATAATTATAACAAACACAAACACCTGTGATATGGCTTCAAAATGCTTGGGATATTACATAATTACACATCATTACTTATTAATTCCCTATAATCTCTTACAACTCCTATAATTTTTTCAAGGATAAAATTGAAGTGACAGATGTTGCACTCTATTACCATCTTGTACTAATTTATTTTTTTTTGTAATATGAAAATTTGGATAATATGACCAGAGAAAAATTAGTTGAATGATTTTCTATTTTCCATTCTTACATCTATTGTCCATACTCCATATTCATAAACTCAATCCTAGACATAAGTAATTACTTATATATGTATAATGGAAATCAATTTTTTTGGGGTAAGTCACTTCCATGGTTTAATTATATATTTAAGCTTCAACTCATATTTTTAACACAAGGAAAATATCATTATGAATATATATTCCTCTTATAAAATGGAGTGCTTCAAATAAATATCTCAATGATAAATAGTATGGAGTTCATAATGCCTGGAAAAGGGATTTTCATGTCTCATGCAAAACCATCTTTCCAAGTTTCCTAAAATTGAAATCTAATCCAACTTTAACATGATCAAGTGGACACATTTGAGATGGAAATTAATTAAAACATACACTTACATAAATATATCAGATGATTTCAAAATGCACATGAGATGAGATAATTTCACAGCATGCTAAAAGATATGAACCATGATCAACCCACATGATATGGATTGTAAGATGAAAAGAATGAAATGAAATTGGATTGAATAATTTATCACTAGACTTCATGACCAGCAACCATATGGCCCAAACATCCATGACACACAAAACAACCATTTATTTCATCACAAGGAAATGATGGTGACTTTCGATGTATGTGCATCTCTCTCTCTCTCTCTCTCTCTCTCTCTCTCTCTCTCTATTCTCATCTCTCTCCTCTCTCTTTCTATATATATATATATAAGAAGAAAATAAATCACCCAAGAGTTTGCTATCGCATATGACCTGCATCCACCTCCCTTATAGCCTTCAACTCCTTGTTGGTTATACAATTCATTTTCTAAATCAATTACCGCCTCAATGCTTATGTGTTAGTGTGATTTTGGATCTCAATAGGGTAACCTTTAGGAAAAATCCTTAAGAATTGAATGGTTTAAAATATCGAGTTACAATGAAACTCGCACTAGAGGAAATTTCAGCCCAAAATTGGCTTCCTAAGGAAAAATAATAAAACAAAAGTTATAAATTTTGTAGGGAAAAGAAGAAAAGTATTTTTTTTATTGTATTTTTGGTTTATCGCCTTATAGATTTACTCAAATTTTAAGTGTAGACACTCATTGGATGTGGAATAAAATTCCACATCCAACGCGTACCCATTGGGCATACTTTTGAGAAGACCCATACCGACTAAAATTGAAGATACATTAAAAAAGCGTGTTCAACATGTTTTTTAAATGTATATTCAATTTTTAGCGATATAGGTATTCCCAAAAGTATGTGCAAAGGGTACTCATTGGATGTGGAATTTAATTCCACATCCAACGAGTGTCTACACTTGAAATTTGAGTAAACCTATAAGGAGATATACCAAATATACAATTAAAAAAAGTAGTTTTTTTTTTTTTTTTCCTTCCAAAATATTTACATGTACCTCTTTCTAAATTTAAAGGATTTTGATTGGTTTACATATTATGTACATGAAAATTTCAAGGGCACTTTTAGGCTAAAACTTCCTCTAATGAGCGGGTTTTATGGTGATTCAACAATTTATTTACAAGCTCTCCTTTG
>APFE031205801.1:0-75096 GCA_000404065.3 Pinus taeda
TATGATATCTTCATAGGTTTATTAGCTAATGTCATTTGAATGTGGATTCACCACCTATGTGTATTTCTTGATTCTTATCTTGTTGTCACGCAATTGAACAATGCCTTTCAAGTGAGTGATCTTCAACTCTTTAGAAAATATTTTCAATTAAGGTTTTTAAATTGAAATTTTGAACACATTAAATTCATGCACATCCCTAGAAATCAAAACTAGTTTATCAACTAAATTGCAAACCTCATTTTAGATTGGAAAGCGTCAATACATTAGCAGTCAATCATGATCCATATATAACATGTGGTGTCAATCATAAATAACCAAGCATATAGGACATCACATGACATCACAACATAAGAAAAGTAAACAAATATATATAACATCACATAAATCAAGAGACATATCATCATAATTGCAAAAAACTTTGTATATATCATCAAATATATAGCTTCAAAAAATAGATAATGTGGGCTGATAGACATCATTTGACCCATAACCAAAAATATAATGAGTCTGATATATACATATGTTGTGGCCATTCTCATAATGGATGCCCCGTGCATATAAAAATACAATATAGTACAATAGAAGCCCCATCTAAGGGGGAAATAGTGCTAAGGCCCCACACTAGCCACCCATACCTCTTGCTTGTGGGTCCTCATGTACAACTCCTTGTGGAACCAAAATCAAGATCACTATTGATGCTACCATTGTTCCCACCTTAGTGTAAGTTACCACTTCATTTGCAAGGTCACCATGGCATCCAAGATGTGCTCTCCTAAAGCTGCGCAAAAATCCTCTAGGATGTTGTGCAACACAATGACCATCCTCTAATGGGGGCTTGCATCCCACCTTTGTAACTTAGAATTTTCTTCCTGGACACACTGGATCTCATCATCATGCTCATCAACACATGCTCTCTCCCTTGGAGCTTGGGATGAACTAGCCTTAGCATCATGGCAGCATCTTCATTGATCACTATCCCACCGTGGGTTGCCCCTCTATGAGCCACACCCAACAATCCATATAGGAAGAGGAACTTGAGATCCTCGTCTCGACTCATTCTAGACAACTGACACTTCATAACCTTGTGGTCCCATATATGCAACCACAAAATCAAAAGTAATGTAAGATGCATATTGTAAATAATCAAATCAAGCATAAACAATGACATATACACATAAATGAAAAACAAGTAGTTGTGTGTCCCAGGCTTTCCCCAAGGAAGGATCATCTTTGGATCATGTTGGAAGTTGATGCTAGCATATGAGAACTGCAAGATAATCTATGGAATAGAGAGCCAACATCTTTCGACCTTGGTCGTTTAGTATCGACTAAATATTTTCAACCCTCTCTAATCATTAAGCCTCTTCAACACTTCATCCTAGGCTAGATGGGGGTGTCCCAAT
Source organism: Pinus taeda (assembly GCA_000404065.3). NCBI lineage: Eukaryota > Viridiplantae > Streptophyta > Pinopsida > Pinales > Pinaceae > Pinus > Pinus taeda. The sequence continues at coordinate 1,404 of APFE031205801.1, forward strand.
GACCTTGATCTGAGGCTAGGTCAATAAAACCCTCTAAAAAAAGGAAGCTACAAAGGCGTGACCGAAGGTGAACTCTTGTAGTTGGCCCCACACACTTCAATTCAATTGGGTCACAAGTTAGGTGTGGACTAGATGTGCCCATGAGATGGACCATCCTCACTAATATGCCCATTTGGGCCCCTATAATCTTATGGCCAATTTTCCCACCATACATCCACATAATAAGTGTAGTGATCAACTAAATGGAACATCCCTAATGTTGTTTATCCTAACCATGTCATCATCGCAGTAGCATAAGGCCCACTCATCCATCATGAGAGCACAACAAGGTGGCTCTAGTTCCTCCTTACGTGGTAGTAAAACTATTAAAAATTAGATATTGAACTTCACCATTATCTTGAGGTGCTCCCCTTGCACCTCAAATTCCCCCTAGCTAGGCCTCTAATACCCAACCAAAAATCTCAACAACTCCTCCTAGGGGCAAATTAGGGGGCATTGGAAGTACTTTAGTAACCCCTACTTAGCTAGCTCTCACTAAGCTTGTGAGAAGGCTTGCACCACATCTTGGATTTGTAGATAATCCTGCTCATGCCAACACAACCCATGAATGACTCCAAAAACCCATACATCATGTTATCTTCCCACCACAACACCCCCAACACCGCTCCCCCCCCCCCCCCCCCTACCCTTCCCACCAAAAAAAACCACACAAGCCCATATGTGCAACTGTTTACTTTTATATTTTAACCCTATTAATTTTTTTTCATTATGTATTTTCTTTTTCATTTATATCTAGTAACACTCTTAAGCAGGTCCACCTTAAGGGTCTACGCACCTAGCTGACCCCACGTTCAGGGGCTTGACCCTAATGAACCCAAGGAAAATTGAACCTAAGCCTCATGACAGAGAGCCAATGACTTGGTAGAAGGCTTCAACTAGGTTACCTATCAAGACTTATATTCTCCTTATATATATATATAGGTTTGAGATAAAGTCAAAGGAGATGTCCTTATACGAGTGAGGCTAATGCAACTACCAGGTTAACTGAAGGGCCCACTATTAATTAGCGAGTACAGCACTCATCCTAGCATGATAGATCAGTATCAACTTCAAATAGTAAAAAACACACATATACTCACTAAAAATATTTATTGTACATACACATTGTACCGTGATATATATATATATATATATATAAACATTCGTGCGTATAATAATATGGAAATGTTTGTGTACACTCCTGTAAGATGTATATGTACAAACACTATACAATGAAAGGCATGAGCTCTGGATGGATTTTATCCCTTGCCATTTTGAATGGTCATCCATAGGGACCAAGTTGCGTAACTTGGTAGAGTTTTTGGATGGACGTGTACGCACTGCCTGAGCAAGTTGCATGGAGGTTTTGATGGACGCGCCTGCACTTCCATAAATAGTATGGAGTGCAAAGAACACCACAGAGGGCACCATGTACAAGAAAATTTAGGTTGACAGAGAATCAGAGAGCCATTGACTTTTATTAGTCACGAGCAACCTTGAATTTCTTTTCAGTCATTCATACATTACACGCTCGGTCAGTTATACCTTATCGAACAGAGTTATAAGAAGTTGATCCATCGTTGGAATTCAGAGGTGGCAGTTTTAGCTTCGTCGTCTGATTTTCAACTTCTTATTACGTTCAGAAAAGGTGGTCTGAATTTTATTGCGTTCACATCATCAGATTGACACTGAAAAGGGTCCTCACGGGCCAATGGTTTAAATTTCGGAGCTCTTCAACTATTCTGTGGAAGTCATTCCTTTTCCTACTTTTACCAACTTGCCAAATCAATGAGCGGCATAGAAAGGTGCACAAGTTTTTCATATATTTACGAGAAGCAGTACTGTGACTTTTAAACATTGATTCAGGTTTGTTTCGTTGAGGGACTCGTCGTTCAAATTTCATGCTGTTCACCCGCATTTGTCGAAGTCATACGAGGGGCCAAAAAAAACATAAAATGCGCGAAGGTTTTAAAAAGCAACATCGCATCTATCATCGCTAAAAATAATCCCAAAGTTAATTAAATCCATTTATACTATTCCATGTTTAACCAAGTGAACCAAGTGAGTGAAAGGGTGAAAAGGGAGCTTGTGGGATTTAAAAGGGAGAAAAAATATAACATAGTGTATTGTACTTTGTAACTCTAGAAAAACCCAGGAGGGAATATGAGATTTGAACATAGATATTGCCTTAAAGAAGGAGTATTGAAATTTTATGTGTGGATTTTTAACTGCATGTGTGGATGGATTCATGAGGATTCATGAGAAAGTGGCAGGTGCATAAAAGTTAAATCATCAACCATCAGAGGATTGCTTCCAATCAGAAGAATGAGTCTAGGAATGTATACACATGAACAAGGAAGCCAAAGTGTACCTTAATAAAGAGAGAAATGTACATGAAAGAAAATAAACCCAAAAAAAAGTTGGAAATAATAGTTATAAAAATAGTTCAAAGAAAACAAGACATTAAACATGGAACAATTACAAGAGACCTGATGATAAAAACAAAATTCCATGAGGGTGAATATGGTTCTCAACTAAAGATAATGCACAGATCATGTGAATTCCTATGAATTCCTAAGACCATAGGTTACCTTGGTAGGTATGTGGACACTAGATAAAGGCAAGGTTTATAGAGATTCTTTTCCAAATGTAGAATTGCAGTTATGCATAGGGTAAGTGTCTTAGTAAAGCAAGAGATATTAAATCAATGGGGCATGCTTTTGTTATTATGTGTCCTTTTAAAAATAAGAGTATTCTTTTATTGCCATATGGAAGTCTTTTAGTGTTTTTTTAATGTTCATTATTGCAAGGAGCGAGTCATTCCTTATAGTTGTCGAGTTATACTAATAATTTCCCTTGAATATAAGAATGACACAATAAAATATTATGAGCCCATAACACACATAATTTTAAATTATGTGATCATGCTTTAATAATTGTGAACAACATACCTTTTCTACATGATTTATTAGGACTCGGTGATTGGTAGTCCACTATGACATTTGAGTTATTTATTGAGAAATATGACATTACTCAGCGTTGATTTGCACACACAACTTTGATTTCTTTTGGTCGGTGAGTATCACGTTCACATATATATATATATTATATATATAATAATATATATATACATATATATATATATATTATATAATATATATAATTATATATATAATGTATTTGGTTATATGGTGTTAATTTGTGGAAGTATGATTGTATCACTTGCATCATTATTGCACGAAAATTATGTCCTTAGCATGGGTTAATTGTATAAAGAACATCATAATGGAATCACTAATCAAAAAATTGGTAATTGCATTTTATAATATTAAATTAGATGACTTTTTTAAAAAAATATTATAATTAATATTAATTTTTAATAATAAAATTTATAATTAAGAATTATTTAATTTTATAGATCATAAAGATAATTTTGTACTAATTGAAAATCTACATTTGGAGCACGGCTATTACATCAAGATGTATCAATAATTTCTAGTTTGCTAATATTCTAAAGTAGGAAGATCAAACTCAAATACTTTCAACATGCTAAAAAAGAACATGGTTGACTTAGATGGCCAAATACTAAAAACTTACATTCCAACATTTTTGACATGAATATATTCTTAACTAATTACTTAAATAGAAATAAAAGCAAGACATGATTATACTAGTTTTAAGGTGTGACTTCTTGTCACCGTTGGTTGAGATGTTACTGGGTCTCTTTTCTTCTTTTTTCCTACGTATTTCCAAACTTATGTTGAATTAAGAGGAGTGTTTGTTGAATCAATTGGATTTAGAGTATCTTATGCTAAGGATTTTTTTCTTTCTTGAGATTTAACTATATTTTCTTAATCTACCCTTCTTTTCGATGTCTAAGGGGTAGACTTACCATGTGATTCATTACCCAAGTCCAAAGCATCTAGATCTTCTTTTGGAGGAATTTGGTGGACTTGATCTTGTTTCTTTTTTTTGGAAATTAGAGTTTCCTGAGGTGGAGGAAGAGATGGAGGAGATTTGTCTCAAAGGATTAACTGATGACCAAGTAGATTTTCACTATTTCATTTTACCATTATTTAACCTAGAAGGATAATGAGCTAATACAAATAATATTAATTATTCTTATTAATTGTCCATGGGGCCTTAGATAGGCGGTGATCTTGTGGTTAAGGGACACCTAGATGTTAAGTCACTAGTTCAATTCCCTACTCTATCTAGGTGTTATTCTTTGACATGACATGATGTAGCCTCACCATTGTCGAACTTACAAAAAAAAATATTGTTATTAATTTAGAAATTGTTATAACTAGCACAAACATATAAATTAAATGGGTGGTAAATGTAGATAGGCATCAATCCATGATAAGCATCAAAACACTTGCCCCATGATACATCCCACATTGCTCGGATCAATTTTTTTATAAAAATTAACTAAATTGTAACTTTATTTTAAATTATTATTATTAATTATGAAAATAACTAATATATGAGTTAAACAATATTCTTAACCATAGAGATTCAACCCCACTCTACCATGTATTTTTTTGTAAATTGTTTTTAATACAATATCGTGGCTTATCAATACCACATGTTGAATATGCCATGCCTTGATATGACGTTTTCTTTAATTAATTAATTAAATCAAGATAAAGTCATTAGAAGAGCATAACTAACTTGGAGATAAATATTAACCCTTGATTTGTGAATACTACCTATGAATATTCATCCACCTAATAACAGTTGATAACTATATTAAAATTTGGAAAGCATATTCTAAAATAGACATGCCTATTGGCATAATTTCTATTAATAATAATAATTGATTTATAATGTTATAAATTATAATGAATTACTAATTATAATCACATTCTGACATATTTTTGGATGTTAAATCTCTATCATTCACCTAATAACAGTTGACAGATATATTAAAATTTGGAAAGCCTATTCTGAAATAGACATGCATATTGGCATAATTACTAGTAATAATAATAATTGATTTATAATGTTAAAAATTATAATGAATTACTAATCATAATCATAGTCAACTATGTTTGTTGCAACAACATAATCAACTCACCATAATTTGACATTTTAGTTTGAATAAGAACATAGTAACGAAGGGAATAATGGATACCAATTACTTCATGGAATTAAATGGAGATAGTGTCACAAAATAAGGATCAAGACAATTAAGAATGGGACAAGAAGGATAGGAGCAAGAAAGGAGGTAGAAAAGGAAGTTGGTGGTAAGAAATATGATGGTGTGTTAAGAAAGATGGAATTAGGGAGAAGAAGGATGGTGGAGAGAATAAAAAGGGTAGAGGCAATGAAGAGTGGTAATAATTCTAAAGATGATGGTGAAAACAAGAGAACTTTACGTAATGAAAATGAATTTTCTTTTTCTAGATATTTCATTGAAAATGTTCATCTCATTTAAATAGAGATGTGTTATTGAAAATGTTCATCCCTTTTATATAGACAACTTAATGTAAAGGATCATAAGTTAATTATCAAGGGAACATCAATAGATCCCAATACATTGGTGGAATATCTCCATAGTGCAAGATTCAATTCATCAACCTACAAACGGATCTAGAATCTAATTGAGAAGCACTACAATTTGAGAGAAGAGAAGTAAAGAAGAATTAATAGAGGAAAATAATCTCGTTAACATGTAGAAAATAAATCATCAAAAGATGAAAAACAATGTTATATTACATTGTAATTCAATGAAATAGAGTGGAATAATAGCTAGTGTAACTATGCTAGGCTTAACTATATGCAAAGTATGAGAGAGCATGCATACCCTAATTAGCCAAGTGACGTGCACTTTCATGAGGGATTTTACTATCCAAATTTACTCAACCAACTTTGTTTTCATTCATAGCAAGTAAGGTCTAAACCATTTGCAGTTGTGCACTTATTTCTACAAAGAATTATCCCCTAGAAAATAGGTTATATCCCTAAAATTAAGAAATGAAGTGCTCTTGCTCCAAGAAAATAGGAATTTACCTAAGATAAAAGTGGAATTTATTAATGATGGTTTATGGTCTCATTGTATTACATGTAATGAAGTTCAAGTGTGCTTGAGAGAGGTAATTATGAGTGTGAGAGAAAATGACTATGAATATGATGGAAATTTATGCATGTACACCAACACCCCTCAATCCTAACATAGGTGAACATGATGCATGAAAAAATTGATTTCTAGAAATAAGAAGTCATCCCAAGTACAAAAAATATAAAATAAAAATATCCTCGAATCGTGATGAAAGAAGGAAAGCCTAGTGGGGAGAAACCCCCCAAAAAAGCAGGATAGGAGAAAGTAGACTAAGCAACATGCTTTGAGGTAGATGTCTCCCTCACTCCAAAGAGAGCTTGTAACTTTGTGAACTTTTTCTCATTGAAGAATTTTTTCAAGATGTCTACAATATTGATCTATAAACTTCTATGAATAGTCCACTAGAATTGTTCATCGAAATATATCTTATAATATTCTAAAATCTTAAACTATGCAAATTAATTTTTCTTAGGTATCAACTTAATTAACTATTAGCTTTGCTAGAATTTCTAAAATGACTAAAATAAGAATGGAAGGAATAGGAACAAAAACACCCCATCCACACAAATGAACGCCATATTTATCCTAGGAAACTCAATACAAGAAAAATCCTAACTAAAAGGAGAGGCCTTTATTATGTCTCTCCATGTCTCAGTTATATAAACGCATATACAAATAAATGGGAACTCACTTTGGAGTTACATTTTGACACTATGGCCTAAATGACTACTATAGAATCCTCCTCCTCTATTTTTCTCATAGAATACCACTCTCAAATTCTTTTATCAACTTTGGAACAACATGAAATGATAAAGAATGGAGCCCTTTCTCCTCCTAACAACTCGGTATTTAACATAGAAAAATAGCCATCTAGGGGTAGGGTTCTGACTTTCTATACCCTTAATTGTTATAAGGTTTTAGACCTTATAGAATATTCTTTAAAGTCCACACTTTTATAGCCCTACACATGTGAGTAAAGGGGTCTTGATGTGACATCCACTCACACCATGGCGGTGAACAAGGTAGGTCAACTTGTGGGAGGCGTAACTTTCACTTACAAACTCTAATTGATGAAATTTTACACCGTACCAATATCTAGATCAATGTTGACACTATGTGCATAAGTTTTAGACCTAAAAAAATCATAAGTTGATCCTCAAAATGGTTTCAGAGGATTCTAGACCCTAATTTTCCATACTAGGACTTCTCACTAAAATGGACCCTATATGCCAATTCTTCCAACTTTTACACACACAAAAGTACCAAGATGAATCACAAATTATATGAAGATCCAATAAAAATTATACTTCCCCATTTAGGGAGGATTTTTGTCCTCAAAATGTTTGATAAATGAGGTGAGGAAAATTTTCCTCTACCTTCCTATTAGAGTAAAATTTTTCTTTGCCTAAAAGTTGTCCTTTCAACCCAAACCTTCAAAGTAAATGCTACCCCTATCTTCTAGCTATAGACTTCTTCCACAAAAATATGTTGTTTTCCAAGTCTTCCTAAGATTTTGGTGCTAAGTCCTCTATGGTAGGTAGGACTTGCTCCTCCTCCTAATCCAACATGCAAGTCTCATAGGGTTTCAAATCCTCCAGATTCACTATTGAGTAAATTTTCATGTATGCATGTAGACTAAGTCTATAAAAATTATCTCCCACCTTCTCCAACACCTCAAAAATGACATACAATAGAGCAATGATCTTCTAATCAAAGCCTTGCAGTCTTTCCTTGCTCAGTGGTAGCCAAACTTTGTCTCCCACTTTGAATGAATTCTCAGTCATATGTTGATCATTTATGGCCAACTTATAATTTTCTTTTGACTTTTTCAATTTATCTTGTGCTTACAAATGGATCTATATAATATTAAAAAAAAAAAAAAAAAAAAAAAAATCTCTCAACACTTCTCCTATGATGTTGTCCCTCCCTCCTTCAGGTTTTCCAATTATAACTTCCAAGGGTGAAGGTAGAAAACACCCAAAACATGTTTTATAAAATAACTTACCATTAGAAGTGTGGAATACTATGTTATAATAATTTTTAATTATATTATATTTCGTCCCATGTCTTTAGATGCTTCCAGTTCTAACTCCTAAAAAGCTACACCAAAATCCTAGTTGACTACTTTTGTCTACCCATTCATCTGTGTATGGAATATTGTAGATATCTTCAAATTGGTGTCCATATTCTCCCAAAGTGTATTCCAAAAGGCTCTAAGAAATCTCATATCCATGTTCTAAGATTATGCTTCTTAGCATCTCAAAGTGCACCAGACTTGTTCAAAAAACAGGTTTGTTTCTTCTTGTCCTTTGACGGTCTTTTTATATGGAATACAAATGAACATCTTGTTGAAACTATCAACTATGATAAATAAATAGTCATTTTATTTTTGATTTGTTGTTAAACCACCCATAAAGTCCATGGAAATTTCTTTCCCAAGGCTATGTAGATACTAATAAGGGATAATATAGGTATTGATTTCTATTACTATACCTGTTGGTAAAAAAAATACACATCTTCTAATATACCATGCTCACGTATAACCTTAGATTATCTCAAGATGGAATTGGGTTCTCCTTATCTTCAAAGGTGATTTGGTCCCTTCATCCTTATCTTGAATTTCTGATCATTTTTATCCTATCAGCGCTTATCCATGCACTTTAGCAACCCTGGTCATTTCGATGTTCAATGATAGAGGTATCATGTCATTCAACTGTTGGCTTAGGGGGTCCTAGGCCATGTTTGGAGTTAGATGCTCCAACCAACAAAACCCTACACTACTAGCCCTTTCAGCAACAACCTGCGTAGCGCAGGCTGCAGTATCACCCGAAGCAATATGCAGGGATTCAAGAACCAAGTTTCTGCATCCAGAGACTAGTGTGCTGTCTTTTAGCACCTCAGATCTGCCTTTGCACAGATCGATAACTCTTAGGGTATGTTGCTGCAACTCTGTTAAAACAGTCTTCAAACCTTCACGAAGGTCTATAATTAGTATTTACGGACCTTTAACATTCAATTTATCCACTTACGCGCGCCAAATAACAACCCTAAATTAGTGTTCATGCAGATCTACTTAAGTTGTTAGCAAACATAACAAAATTCATCAGTCTTCGTGAAAGTACTTAAACATGCATTACATACATTATTAAGACTTATTCAAGAGAATCACACAACATTTAATCAATATTCCATAAAACACATTATTCATTGACAACGTATGACATTAATAGAGATAAACAGAAATACGCAAGAATTCTTCGGAAATTGTCTTTATTGATCTTCAATTCTGGATTATAGACTCAAAACTACCATGTGCACACAACTGCAGGGGTCCATGCACTCTGCTGTGGACTCTACCTAGGCCTCCATACACTCAGCTATGGAGCATTTCTTCTTCTTTCTTACCCACTCCTCCCTATCACTTCCTATTACTTCCCATCCATCATCATTCATTTCCTTGGACTCTCTAAGACACACCTAGACCATGGGTGAATCTCAAAACCGACTCAAACTTTACATAAAATAGGGGGCTAAAGCCCTTTGACTCCTAGTCATCTACGCACTCCGCATCCACAACTCACGAAGACTTTACATTATTTACACAAAATGTATCAAAACTTGGGTTATCTTAACCCAAAAACTGACCCAAGGGACCCCATCCCAATAGACCCCCAACACAAAGATCGTGACTCGCCCTCGAGTCACTCAGCTGGCGTTGTGATCTTACTGCGAAGACCCCCCAACTCCACCTAAACCACTGCAACTTTGGTAGCTCTCTCCATTACTACTCGCTAAACCTCGTCAACCAATTTTTCTATGGCTAGTCCTTCTATGACCAGCCTCATCATCTGTTGTGTCTGCTGTAACCCTTTAAGCTTATCCTAAATCGTAGTCATGACTTCATAAGCTTCCTCCATCCAAGGCTGCAACTTAGCCTTTAGCAAGGCCTCCTTCTTCTGTGCTTCCTCTACCTGAGCTAGGAGTTGCTTTCCCTCCTGTAATTTGGTAAGGCGTTGTGCTGGTGCTAAGGAGCGCGCAATTGCCCTGACTTCATCACACTGCCACTGCAGCTCCCATACCTTGGTGTTCGGTGTTTGCATGTTCAGATCCTCCTGTAGATTGGTCACAAACTCCATAGCTTGCTTGAACAATGTGGCACAGTCACTGATTGTGGCATCCAAGGCAACCATGCCTACCTTGATCGCAGCTCTGCGCTGCTCTTGGACCTCAAGCAGAGTTCTATGATGCAACTTTAACTGCAGCTCTGTAATCTTCACATTGAGCTCAAATGTGACTCGACCAACCTTTGCTTTAGCCTCACGAACACCAACAACTAATTTTCTAATTTTGGCTTTTGGTTGTGCATCCTCCAGGATATGAAGCTCAGACACTATCTTGCATGCCTCTACTACTGCTGACTCGAGACTTGAACTCCTCCACGTCTGAAGTGCCTCTTTTTCCTTCAAAGCCTGTGTCTTTTCAGCGAACATTTGCTCATTGTTGACTTTGTACTCACTTATGAGCTTGAAGGCATGCTACTCCTTGGTTTTCAATTCATCTTCCACCCCTATATGCAGTGCGTGCAGGGTCTCGTTGGAGAGCACCACTATATTCAGTCCCATGTTCTTGATTGTACTCAGGATAAGGCGATCTTCGGAGGAATTTGCATGAATAGACCTGTCTGGTAATGGTATAGTTCTAAGGTCTAGGGTCGTTATGAGCTCTGTTGATTGGCTTGTCTCGGGTGTCAGGCTTGCTTGCTCCGTGCTCTCTTGTTCAGTGCCCACTTGTATTTTGCTTTCTTGGATCTACAGCTCACGCATATCCTTTTGGACGTTCCCCAGCATCTACATGTATTGTCGCTCAAAGTGCTCGACACTTCTGTGGTGGTGTCCCGAATTGTATCCCCGATCTCATCGAGATCGTCCTCTGTTAGTACCATGGGATCACCCTGTGACTTATCCGATTTCTTCTTCTTCCTTGTACCACCCTACTGCTCCTTATCATGTCTCTTTAGAATAAATGGGCTACTCTTCCCCTCATCTCCTTTGTCGCCTTGTCCTGAAATTTATTCCTCCTCTGTCTCCAGCGAAGGTAACTTGTCACATTTTTGTGACTCACATTGTTCCTCTTCCACCTGCTCCTTGGCAGCACGTTCCTACTCCTCACGAGCCTTTTTTGCAACTTCCTCCTTTTTCTATGTTGCCAGAGTATGCACATCCTGATTAGCTACCTCCTTTCTCTTCTACACAGCAAACTTTGGGCGCTCGTGCTTGGTACAACATCTAAGTCTGATGGGTTGCGCCACTCTGCAGGCCATTTTGATACAACCTCCTACACATCTGTTTCTGTCACCAAATAGGAAAATTCGTGCCATTTTTGCTCTAGATCCTTTCACGCCTAGATATATACTCGATGGAAGTCAGCCTTGAATGTCGTGTAGGGTGACAACTGCATGAACAAGGTTGGGGACAACCTCACATGTTGATTGATGGCCATGCGGAGACTCATTTTCATAAGAACCCAAAATATTTTTGTCTTGGTAATTCGCGCGGCATCTTTTATAGCCCATAAGGAAGCGAATTGCACTACCTCTGGTAATCCTTCCTCAAGTGAAGGAAATGGACTATCCTCCAGCAATTCCCATGCAACTAGCACAATCGACAACAACAACCAAGCATAATGGAACGAATTGGTTTCATCTTAGGCCTCTAAGCAGTTCACTAGGAACTCCTGACAGAGGTATCTTGACCAATTAAATTGTACGCCTTTCGCGCACTGTGCAGCCAAGGAAACTATTGGTGTTGGAACTTCATCTGCGTAACATTTTCTCATCACCTTCACTGCTAAAATCTGAGAAGCCACTTGAACTGTTGGGTCTGTTATAGAAATTATCGAGTACCCTCGTGACTTCTTCACGAGGTCGTAATCCCTCTTCATTCTTTCAGCGAGGTCCTTTTCCCCAGTCTTTCCACCAAACTCCTCAGCTGGGTTCGCGCCCTTATAAGGTAGGTGCATGCTTCTTTGAATGTGCATGTCTGTAATGGGGCTAGGCCCTCCTAGCCATAAACACCCATCGTGCACCAAAGTGAGCAGCTAGCCCACACATATTGTATTAATGGGGGTGTGGTGATAGTGGGGCACCCACAACAGATTGAGTAACCCCGATTGCTTGAAACCGCGGACCCATTCCTTTGTTTCCAGCACTGTAACACCTGATTCTGCATAATAGGCCCTGCACATATACTTTTCTGTCGCCAAGTGTGGGAACTTAGCGTGGTTTGTGAGGTCCCAATCTTTCATTTTTAGCAGCGGGACCCTTGTGAGTTGCGGGCCTTCAAAAGGCACCTTCTTAGGTAGCAGGGGCATAGATATGGTGAACATCTCAGTCCGAGTCCTTCGTGACCTTTTATTTTCCCTTCCACGGAGGGATATACTTGGGTAGCTTTGTTAGGGGTTCCGCTCATTCATCATCAATATCTTCTATTCCCTGGGATTCATCTGCCTCCAAGCCCACTACTTTCTCCAAATGCTTATCTTTCTTTTGCTTCTGTGTCTCGGTATGCTTACTTGGGGATGCGCACACTGGCTCTGGCTTTTTCTGCTTTTCCTTCACGTATTTCTTTGATTTGGCTGGTTGGGTTTCTTTAGTAGGGGCAGGCTTCAGCCTAGGCGACCTCGGTGCTGTAGGCGCAGTAGATGGAGCTTCCATACTTACAATTTCTGAGGCAACTGTCTTAGAGGAAACATCGCTAGTACTCACAGTTTCAGTAGGACTTGGTGCAAGCATTTTGTCAAGAATAAACTTCTAGTTTATCTCAGACAACTTAGCAAACGCAATGCTCATGATAAATCTTCCCAAACCGATCTGTTCATAGATGACATACAACGAATTTTACTAACAATTCTGAGAGCACAAAGTATTCTCAATTGGACTGGTACGCGTAATTTATAGGGAACTTTGAATTCAAATCCGACTGTTTCCCCCAATTTCTAATAAGAAATGTTGTTTTGGTGGCATATCTTCAAATATTTTGCCTTAAATGCCGCCACCCCACTCCACTTAATCATCTTCTAGTCGTCAAGTCATGAACAGTAACTCTAACGGTCACTTTCCTGATGTGTTGTGTGGTACCTTCCCTCATAGCGCATCTTCCTGGGTTGTGTCTCCATCATTCTGCGCGTAGCCTACTCCTTGTGTTGTCCTCCAAACCTGGTAGTGTAGTTTATAGTCCCGTGCTCCCTTACAACTACTTGGAGCACTAAGACTACCCTGCTACCATATAGTCATTGTGCAGGATCCCCTGTATACAATTTCAACATGCTCCCATTCACTTTTCCCGAGAAGGGTTCCCCATTTAGCTTTGCGAGCTGAACTATGCTCCATCTGTAATTTCCTTGACAATATATGGCCCTAACCAATGCTTCTAGAATTTACCCAGAAATTTAGTGAATTTACTATCATATAATAGGACAATATCATTTACCTTGAATGTGTGAAGCTTGATCTGGTGATCATGCCACGCTTTTTCACACTCCTTTTATACTTATTGATGGAATCCTGCCAAAAATTAATCTTCTTTGAGCTCCATCAGTTGCACAAGTCGTTCCTCCAAGGCCTCGTGGTCCGCCAATCCGTCAGTGATACTATGCATAGACTAGGTACAATGTACTCCATTGGAATTATAGCCTCAACCCCATATACTAATCTAAATGACATTTTCCTTGTCAGCTTCTTACAAGTAGTCTTGTAAGCCCATAGTACTGCAAGTATCGCACATCCCAGTCGTTCTGTTGCACGTTACAGATCTTTGTCTGCATGTTCTCCAAAATCTTATTAAAGGCTTCAATAGTTCCATTTTCCTATGGGTGATACCATGTACTCTTCTGATGGTAGACATGGAATTCTTTAGTCAACACGCTAATCATTTTGTTAGTGCATGCCTCTGTCACAATTCAGCACTTTCGGGCAACCAAATCTGGTTAAGGCATACTCAAACAAAAACTTTGTTGTCATAGCCCCAGTAAAATCCTTAACTGGATGTGCTTCTGCCCATCTGGTGAGATATTCTGTCGTAGTGATAATATAGCGCGCACCTGTTTTCTTTCCCAGGGACTGAATTGGCCCAACAAAATCAGTCGCCCATTTATCAAATGGTTGCAAAGATACTTGAGGATGTGGTGGCAACTCATCTCTTCACGATGGTCTGCTAGTTCTTTAACATGCATCACATGCCTTACAATACGTCTTGGAGTCCTTGTGCAGAGCCGGTCACCATAGACCTATGCACAAAATCTTTTGCGCAATTGCCTTGCCTGCATAGTGTCCTCCCGTAGCTTCCCCATGAGCTTTAGTGAGTGTTATCCCGCTTAAAGTCTCGCACATATCTTCTCAATATTTCATCAACACCCATCTTATACAAATGGTCCACAATGACTAAAAAATTAGTCACGCGCACTACTAATTCCTTCTTTTTCTAGCTTGTATATCCTTCCAGTGCCATCCCTATAGTCAAGACGTGAATAATTTCTGCAAATTGATTATTTTCTATGCACACCACAAAGAGATGTGCATCTGGAAACCCTTCCTCTAGATTATTAGGCTCCTCCCTTATTTTGATTCATCACAGACGGTCAGGCCCTGCATTTAACCTCCTTGGCTTCACAATGACTTCAAATTCATACTTCTAGAATAATAGCAACCATTTGCAGATCTTCCTCCCCAACACAGGCTTGTTGACCAAGTATTTCAAGGTAGAATGATTTGTGTACATCTTGAAATTCCCTCCTAATGGATAATGCCTCAACTTTTGTTGTGTGTATACCATATCCAACCCTTCATGCTTAGTTGTTGAATAATTTTTCTCAGCCTTCGATAACTTCCTACTAGCGAAGGCTATAGGATGGCCCATTTCTCCTTCTCCAGCCTATGTTAGCACTGCACCCAATGCAATGCAAGAGGCATCCACATGTACATGAAACTCCTTTTTCCAATCAACAAATACTAAGATCAATGCAATGACCATCGTTTCTTTCAATACATCCAAGTTGCGCTGACATTCTTCATCCCAACAAAATGTTGCGTCCTTCTGCAACAGATTCTCCATGGGTGCAGTAACTTGAGCATAATCTTTGATAAATATTCTATAATATCCCATATGTCCCAGCATCGAGCGCAGCTTCTTGACATTCCTAGGGGCCTCTAGATTCACAATTACTGCAATCTTTGTAGGGTCCACCATCAATCCTTGCTTGCACACCACATGACCCAGCAAGATCCCAAAGGGAACATAGAGTATGCATTTCTTTAGATTCCGCACGATCTAGTATCTTTGTTACGTATCCAACATCAAGTGTAGACTTGCTACATGGCGCTTCACTAACCCAAACACCATCCAGTAATCAAAGTATACTTCCAGGAACTTATGAATGAACTCCTTGAACCTTGCTATAACTACGTGGGAAAATATCGTAGGCGCATTCTTAAGTCCAAATGGCATCACAGTGTATTGAAAACATCCCCACTCATTGCGAAGGTCATTTTGCTCCTATCTTCTGGCACGATCTTGATCTGATGATACCTAGAAAACCCATCAGTGAAGGAATATGCCTCCTGCCCTCCAACATTGTCTAATACTTCATCTGTAAATGACATTGGGAATGGGTCATGAACACATGCATCATTAAGCTTCCACATATCTAAGCAAATCCTTATTTCTCCTTTCTATTTCTTCTCCTACACCACCATCGGGGTCACCCAGTCAAATTCTTCAACAGGTTCTATAATGCCTACCTCCAACATTTTATCCACTTCTTGGCGCAACTTTTCCTTGTATTTAGGATTAAGGTGATACAACCTCTGTTTAATAGGATTCACGTCTGGCTTCAGAGTGATCTTCATAATACCCAAATTGCCCACTATGCTCTTCAAATCTAAAAACTTAGTGGGGAACAGATCCTGGTATTTGCACAGTAATTCAACAACTTTATCCACTGTAGCATCATCCCAATAATATCCAATCTTTGGGAACTTTAGTTCTGCTTCAGTGCCAATGTTTACTTGCTTTGTCTTCAAAGTCGCGGAGATGTCTAGGTTTTCTATTTGTATCCCTTCGACTTTGTGATGCTCTTCTGCCTCTGGAATATTAATGTTATTCAGATCCTCATCCTCCTCTTCAGCAGTCACATTATAGCATTCCAGTGCATGGTGCAGCAGGGTGCTCCAATCTGGTTGGGCCCATTCCGTAGGTTCCGTTGGTTTTTTGAAGATAACTACCTTAAATTCTTGCAGCGCTTCATCGATGCTTGCGAAGCCATCTTCAAAGTTGAAGGTCAATAAGAACCCGTCCTTCAACACATCCCATTACATCATGCCATGGCAGAGCTCTGTTTCCAGATACCAGTTCATGGGAATTGTATCCAAATTATGGAAGAATATGTGTACCCTTTCTAGCTGCAATTTTGTTTCCCATGCTTTAGTCCTTGTTTCTAGGTGATCGCGCGGATCATCCCTTCCATTATATTTCTCAATCATTCAGGTGTTATCACGTCCAAACCGTAGCTTCATCATTCTCCTGTAATCTCATCATCCGACAAAACTATCCTTATGTGTACCCCACCATCGTGTAAGCGTAGTGCGTAGTGCCAACTCTAATGCTTGGAAGCAATGATCCTCAGGGACTTCACACTCAAATTCATCCAAAAACATATCAACATAGTTAAACCATCATAATAGGGTAATTTCCTTACCTCCAACGAAACACAGTGCAACGAATTTGTCATCATATTACACCGCAGTGTAGATACTTCATGCAAGTGATTCTCCCAATGTTCCAACTCTTTGTTTGAATCAGAGGTGCAGGAACTCTCCTGGTCCCATGCAATTTGTCCATCTGCAGTTAGATTGATCCAATCCTAGTCTCGCATTGCTATTTTCTAGATTTGATCCAGTTCATCATCACTTTCTCCCCCCTTCTGCAAGGTCCAATGGTAATACAACCCGAAGTGATTTTTTTTAAATTACATTGTCCTCTTCTTCAAATTGATGACCCCAATCATATCAATGGCCCAGTGAATTCCCAAGAGCGCGAGGTATGGATTACTTTCATCGACGATTTCTATAACCTCAAAATTGGCCAGCATGCTCGCACCTTCTTTATTAACTGTTACTCCATATAATCATCATATGGGAATGATTTTCTACTGGTTCGCCATTTTGAGCTGAATCGGAGACCTCTACAACACAAATCTGCCCATCCTTTCCCATGTTTGTTTTGGCAAAATATTCGCATCAGATCCTAGATCCAAGATGACCTCGTCCATCTCATAATCACCTATTTGCACGGTGGGTCTCATCTCGTGCCTTGTTCATGCCTTATGTTTGCCAATTTTTCTGACTACGTAGTATCCATCAGGGACCTTATCCTTTCTGGTGCATTTATTTATTAACTCCTGCAGGCCTTCCACAGCTTTGCTATCACGCAACAGTTTTAAGCAAGTTTCCAAAAATGTAGTGAGGACAGAGGGATCAACTTGTGCAGGCGCGTTGGTTTATTGCACCTTGTTTTGGATTCCTGAGCTGGAGGCCTCAGTGAGGCTCCGTTTGTCTTCCATAAAAGTCTCCTTAGCTTGCTTCAGATCAAAACCAAATTCCTTCTTTGGGGCCTTGCAGAACCATCCATCCTCTTCAGGTTGTTTACCTTTATCATTTCCAATCGTTATTCCACTCCTCAGCACTATATTCATGCTTTGATCCTCCTCGTGGGGCTCGACTCTCATCATCTATAAGTTTTGTGTGGTTTGTTGAGGTTGCACTTTCTTCTCTTTCATTTTAGCTATCAACATCAAGCACTCTTCTATAGTATGGTCAAAATGGCTGAAGTATTGACATGATGGGCGTGTCTAATTCTGGCACTCTCACGCGTAGTGCCCTAGTTGTCCGTTGTTGTAATAGATAATCTAACCCCAACCTCTACTAGGTACTCCTCCTCCTTAGCCCCATCCTCATCCCTGATAACCTTTGCACGCTCCTCCAACACCCTAATCTGGAGACCGAGTTTCTACTTGCATCTGGTATGTAGGTGTTCTTTCCATCATCAACTCATAGCTTCAACAGTGGCACTCATCGTGGCCCATCAATTTGCAAAAGTTATAGAACAATTGCTGAGGTGTCTGGAAAAACATTTGAAGTAGATGACAATCATCTGTCGCATCTGTCGCATGTTTTCCATCAACCTGACAAATAGCACACCATAGTGCAGCCCCCATGCTTGTCCCTGCTAAGGCTTCTGGCTTTAGGGGAATTGCCCCCCCCCCTCCTATAATATAATTCATGTACATGGGACAATGGCCTTTATCGTGCCCTTGGTCCTTTCACTTCAAACACCATACTTTCACGTGCACTTCTGGTTTAGTCTCCTTGTCTTTCTTCAAACTCTGTAATTCTAGGTGTAGGCTCTGTAACTGAGAGTGGATATGTTGTGCTCCCAAGGTGGCATCTTAAATAGGTGATGCATGTAACCTCATCGTGATTTCCAAGGCTTCTTCCTGTATTCCTCTCTTTTGCTGTGATAGAGAAATTCTCAAGTGGGGTAGGAGCGAAGCTATAAACCATTCGCGATGTTGACTACCTGTGAAATGCACTCAACTACAGAGCCTTTCTTCTTCTTTCTTACCCACTCCTTCTCACTATCACTTCCTATTACTTCCCATCCAACATCATTCATTTCCTTAGACTCTCCAAGGCACACCTATTTATATCCTTTTTCATACAATTCCATGGTATGCAGACCATGGGTGAATCTCAAAACTAGCTCAAACTTTACATAGAATAAGGGGATAAACTCCTTTGACTCCTAGTCATATACGCTCTCTACATCCACAAATCGTAGAGACTTTACATTATTTACAAAAAATGTACCAAAACTTAGGTTATCTTAACCCCAAAACTGACCCAGGGGACCCCATCCCAACATCAACTCTCCTTGTTAGGTCATTTGGGTAGTTGGAAATCTCTTTTCCAGTGTTGAGGGGGAGTCTCAGAGGAAAAAATTGACTCGTTTAGGGCTTCCATGAAGATTTTTCTACATCTTGACCTTCTTATTAAGTTATAACAAATGCCCCCTAATGCATGATGTTAGAAGAGAAACTGATGGCTAAAATACAACACAATATATAGTGAGCTTGGTAGACAAAGAGAGCCAAGGATTCACAACATGCAAGGAGCTACAAAAGTAACAATTGGATATATATGATAGGCATCCCTAAGGTAGGCATACCCGTACTCGGTACAAATAAATAGAGCATGGTTACCAACACAATACATTGCAAACTCATGTCATCAAGGACTAATCATAATAATACAATGTGGATCTCTATCATAGTATATATTAGGAGGACGACAGACACTAATGAGAGAATACTAAGATGTGGTCCTCAGAGTACAAAAATAATTCTCCATCAAAACTTTGGTGAGGCAACATGCATGAGGGGGGTAGCCTCAATACCAAAGTATTCGACTCATTCCAAGGGTATGATGTGAAGGAATGAGTTGAAGTCGATCGTGCATGGGGAACATTTGATTACTAGTCATCAATGGATTCTACTAATAAATGTGAGGGAGACCACCATTAAATAAAATTGTTCCCAAGTTACCTAGTACAATCTAATGAGTATGAATAAATGAGATGATGTCAAATAGTCATAGAATCGGTCAACATGGGCCAATGAGGAAAACCCATTATCAACCACAAGAAAATTTTCCATTGAGGACTACAAGCTCCAAGGTACTAATGTGTTTCTAAATATACATCCAAGATAATGAGTTCATGTTGATGGGAAGAGATTCATTGAAGGAGGGTCTTGATGTATCATGCATCATTATATATGAAATTAACACTAAGATGAGCTCAATTACAACAGCTAATGAAACAATTATGCACAATTGACACAGGGATGATTGGTACAAGACGTCAAGTGAGATTGTATATGACTAACTTTGATTAGGACTTCCCTTGAACATATAATGGTACAATACAAATGTGAACTTGGTAGCTTGACTAAAGAACACCATTTGTGACAAACTAGTAACATGGGAGGCACTACAACCCATGGGACTGAAAGGGTAATCAATTGAGCAAGACATTGACTCAATAAAGGAAATACTCAACTCATGTTGATGGTTTGGATTTAGATTGTTATGTAGTTGTTTTCCATCCTTTTGTTTTCTTTATTGACTCAACACATGCTGATGGTTTTGATTTAGATTTCCATTATTTAATGAGTATGAAAAGATATCCAGAATAAATTTCATTCCAAAGAAATAAGTGGCATAAGAGTGGATATCTGGTTATGAAGATGATTAAACCAATCTAAGAAAAGTATTTGGATAATGGAAGTCCCCTAATTGTAGTGGTCTCTTGGAAAGTGGATTGTAAGATGTCAAGCATAATTGTGAAGGAAGAAAGAAAGAGGATGGAAAATAAAAACATAACAACATATGGCAAGACATTAATAACCATAGATACATGTGACTGAAAAGAAACATGAAAAAGGTTGGGAACCCCCTCTATGGGATTTATTGGGCCAAAAATATTAGAAAAAGAGGGAAATGAGTCTCGATTTCAATGACATGGTGGGTTTTAAAACGGGATCATGGGCATACAAATGATTATAGCATGGGTGTCAAGATGGAAATTGAGTGTTACTCTAGGGTACCATGAAGCATAGGCTCTATCGCACTAATTATGAAGCGCAAAAAGGCGTGGTTAATATTGCAACCAGATGGGCATGGATCTAAGTCATGGTGAATTGGTACAAAGAAGGTAAAAAATGCATGGTAAAAATTGATATGGATTATAGACGTATATGCTAGTTTATAAATTATACCTCGAGTCAAATGTGTGTAAACTGAATTGTCATTAACCCTACTTAAAATGACTCAGTTAAATTATCATTATATGTGTGCTAGTAGCATGAAAATATAATAAAAAAAAATAATGACAGCCCGGAAATGAATTATCTAGCAAGAAAATGCATGGCCAATGTGAAAAGGGATATTTTTTAACCACTTTCCCCATGTAAAAGGAGAAATTGTGTGACCATTGTGTGCATTTGTTATGAAAATGGAGAGGAATTTGTGTAAAATACATTTCTTTCCAAAACTTGTTCTTTAGATCCTAGGAGCATTAGGCCACCAATCATGATTCCATCATCACCAAGTAAGAACTCTTGTCCTCCTATTTTATTTAAGTACATTTTTCTACATTTTCCCTAAATATTAGGCTCAGGGGAACCCCTTCTTCAAGTTGAAAGCACCCAACTCTCTGTTAGAAGGAAACGAAGGCATTGTGAAAGTTTTCCAATTCCTTCTAGTGAGTTTGATATAGTGTTTAAGTCTCTTGGAAGGCTTGGGCAGAGCGTTGGACCCTCAACAACTCAAATCTAAGCTTCCAAATGCAGTATTTTTCTTGTGAAAGTTGATATATGATAAGTCATTGATGTTTAGTTATTGACTTATTCAGGTTTATCATCGTGATAGAGTGGAAAAACAAATAAAATGAGGTTGATGATGTGGAAACCATGAGGGACCTAGGGACTCTTTATTCCTTATCCAAATATGGCCTTCTCAAGTTCTTCAGGACCCAAAGTATGAAGGCACAACTTTTGCTATTAAAAAGGATCATCTGATGGTGGGATTTTGTGATGCAACATTTTAGGTGAAAAATACAATGGCGAAAATAGATGTAGAGGACATGTATTTCCTCATTGGCCTTTCGAGGTGAGGGAGCCTCGTAGCAATATCCATAGGGAGATCAGATGGAGATATATGGTGAAGTACTTTATGGCTTAGTATTGTGTTCCTATCACATGGAAAATAAGTGGAAAGATTCATTTTAAGGATATATTGACCTCGCTCTTCACATTATCTTGTTCACAGAGACCTACATGGTTGAATATAATAGTCCACACTAAGCTTCCAAAATCCAAGTTGATGTCATAGTGAGGTGCATGGCCCCAATAGTGTTCAAATGGTGTGAGGGTCTCTTGAAAAACCCAAAGGAAGAAATAAAAAAGTGTAGAATAGGGAAGAAAAAACACTTTGGATATGCTAGCTTCATTCTGTCATCATTTTTAAGAAAGTGCCAATATTATGACCCTGGACTATATCACCACATTTATGGAGGTATGATCCACCGATGAACTAGTGGACTTACCTGATGGCAAGATTGGGAGGAAGATCTAAAACTTGATCATATGACTTAGACTACTTGATTTTTTTCAAATAGAAATTGATTCTAATAGATGATTATGCATACGTAGGGGTTGATTTCCAACAAGGTCATGAGCTAGTCTTACCCCCTATTTACCAGTGGGGTGATCTAGGTGATTGTATGATGTTTTTTATGTTTTTTATATATTTCTAATTTTATATTCGATTTTGGTGGTAAAATGTCCTAATAATTAACATGTTTCTTGTCATAAATGTCATGCCTTGGAGACCAGAGGGAGAGTGTCCCTACATTCATCGAGGAGATGATAGAGAGTTCGAATCTATAGTATAATTCTAAGAGAAGGATTGAAGAGACGGTGATGATTACAACAAGTTGGGGTAGGTGTAGTGGCACATTGAGGATCACTATGGGTGTCCTATTCACTTTACTAGAGAGGCGAAGGTTCTAGTGGAGTGCGAGTAGGAAGATTAAGAAGAGGATTATGACTATAGGGAGCTAAGGTAGGTGGAATGGAACCTCAAGGGAATAACTATGAGTGTCCCATTCACTCAACTAGAATAGGTTTAAGGCACATGTAGTGACACACTATAGATGTGTCCAATAGGATGGGTTGCTTTTTTTGTCGTGTGGCTAGGATGGCTATGTGTTATTGTTCTCACTTAGACTCAGATGAGGAATAGTATTTAGATGTATATTCTTAAAGTACTCCCTTTAAGGAAATTTTTGGACATTAGTGTTTAGCTATGGGATTGTGATATTAGGCCTACATGCCCTATTTTGACACCATATTGGATTTATGTGTTTATGATGATATAAACATACATACATACATATGTTTTTTGACTGTTACTTATGGTTGCTTAGAGTGATGATGTTAATGTTCCCATGTGTTTATGTACATGCATGTTTATTTACTTGTGTTTATAAATGTGATAGAGATGATTCTAGCACTTAGTTAGCTATTAAATCAAACAATGTATTAGTACTCCTACGGACATGTTGATATATAACGTATTCAAATGAATGTTGAAGAAGACATACCCTGAGATAGCGACAAAAAAGCATGGGATGCCCAACATGGTAAACATTATTCAACTGAGATACCATGTGTTGTGAGTATAGATTAACTACCAGGTTATGGATGCCTAGAGTTATGGCCCAGGTTAAGAATTCAATGACTACAATGTACTCTGCAAAATTGTTGGTAGTAGGGCCTAGAAATGTGCCCCTTGACCTCATCAATGGGCAAAAAGATCATCCAAGTGGTGAAAGAAATGTTTTGGGAACTATGGATGGTACCATTGGCATATCCTACATAGATTGGATATGGTATAGACATCAACAAATCGAGTAACACCATGATAAACATCAAACTAAAATGTATCATACATGTAGAAAATGAAATGACATCATACGCTAAATACATATATACTGAACACAATGACTAATGACCTAGGCATGGTACTTCTTTAGATAGAGCCTATTGTAGGCATAAAAGAGAGGATTGGCATTGTATTCCACCAACACATATGCCCCCTTATTTAACACATGTTTAACGATGTAGGGACAACTCCCAAGGGATTCTAACTTTCCTGCACCTAATTTATCATTATCCTAATCGTAGACTCAAGACCAAGTCACCATCAGAAAATGCGTGAGGAAAATAGATTTATCATATTGGAGTTTGAATTATCTCTTATGTTACTCATTGGCTAATGTAGTATCATGACATTGTTCATATAGGAAGGTAAAGTAAAGGAGGTATTCTTCCTTGGCAGAAATATTAGGGATGAGTTTAACAACTAGTTTTAACCAAGTAATTTGTTATGGGTGAAATTTATCATACTAGCTATTTTTTGACCATTTTCTAGAAAAATTATTCTCTCTTTTGGTTATAAATTCACCTATTTTTACATAGATATGAATAAATTGATAATATTCACCAAAAATTTACCAGTTTTAGTAGTAAGTTACATGTTTTTTTATTGAATTTTCACCTACATTCAATATGTATAATTTTTCAAACCGAAATAGTTTCTATAAAACTATATATAGATATAATATTTAAATCCTTGGGAAATACCTTGGTTTTGAAAATGGGATTTAAAATTCAAATGGAAACATCACCTCCACGCCATAGGCAACCTTGAAAACAATACATCTCATGGAAGTTTTAGTTGAGGTTCGATAAGTCCAAAGTGCTAAAAAAATCTTTGAATTCCAATTATGGTTGTGGTTCCCCACCGTTTCAATGGATCATGGTTTTCATGTCTCTTTTAATGGCCTCAAATTGAATTTTATCTAGAGGGTCTAGGGATGGAGTTTTAATTTTGAAACCCCAACTTGGATACGAATTCAGTCATCATCTTTTTGTAGAAGTGACGTCCATGGAGATAGATTAAGATATCTGCATACCATGGATTAGTTGACTTAATGAGAAGTAAGAACCCATGATATGGGTTGCACAAGGAATGAAACAAAAGGTGTGAATGGAAATGAAATAAATAGAGAATTATAATAGAAAACTCAGTGATATGGTGAAAATCCAATTTCTATTAATAAATGAAATCATAAAATACTATAGAACACAAATTGGCTAGAATGGTGGTAGTTATCTTTGAACATGGAGAGATGGTGGCTATGTGGATCCACAAGAGATATTGCAAGCGATTGAAAGAATTACATTTTAAAATAAATAAAGAAACCTAGAGGTTTAAAACCATAACCCTAGATTATGAAATGTTAAAATCTTTGCAGGCCCCAGAGGTGGTTAGTTGGTACATAAACTTCCTAGGGAAAACCTTTTTCATACAATATTCATTTGGGTGCACAATAGCTTGTTGAAAGGAACCATCCAAGGACTAAACTTTCTTTTATCTTGGCCAGAGAATTCCATGGCAACCCTTGGCACCCCCAAATTGCAAAAACACATTGTTTAGGGCCTCAAAATAATCACTCAAGTTTGGGATCCAAAAATCATAGAAAAATTGCCAAGAAGGTAGAGAAACATTAAAACAATGGAAGAGGTGGGTGGTCACCAATATCCACTTGGATCAAATCATCAGGGAATGATCAGTAACAACAGCTAAATCACTAACTCAAGGATGGTAAGATAACATCTCTACAAAAGCTAAATATTTCTTGGACTTCATGACAATAAAATTCAAATTGGACTATTGCAAGATCACTATCAACTTTGATTATTTTCACTCGATGATTTTTAAACTTAGAAATTTTTTCATGGGGTTGGATTCAATGGCCATGATAGTCTTCAACAACATAATTTAATGCCATAATTGCTAAGTGACGCAGACAACGGTCAAAGCCAAGTTTTCCATGTAAGGATATTGAAGCTTTATCCCACCAATCCTTTATTGAGGTAGTAGATGATGTGCTCATGTTTCCCTTCATCTTCTTAGAGAAGGAATTTTTTATCATTGAATAAAAGAATACGAAATATAGATGAAATATTGACTATAGTTAGGAAGTATTAATAGAAAGTGATATGGAGAAAATATCACATGTGGATAGGCAAGCCCACCCTCGAGTTCTCTCGTAACTTGAGGTAGATGGGGAGTGGAAAACTATATAAAAATATAAATATTTTGGAGTAAATAATCCATTAAAACATATGTGGAAAGGACAAGTGATTAGGGGTGCACCAATTTATCATTAGTTTTCCTATCATATCATCGGTTGACGAAGCTTCAAAGATCCAAGGTCCAACTCCTATGACTTGCTTCCTACACACAAGACAATAAACATTTTCTAAATACTTGCAAATGATAGAGTTAATAGTAAGAAATACCAACCTACTATATTTAATCAAATGGAAATAAGTGTACATGTAAATAATAGAAATCAAAATCATAGGATACCATGCACAAAATGAAAAATAATTAGAGGGGGGGAATGTACAAATCCATTGCAACACCCTCCTCCCACATTTATCCAAGTTAATCAGTTTGTTGAGGTAAATATGTGATGAGAGGATACTATGATTTTTTTCAACTCCCCATGTACAATTAAGGAAGTGGAACCGACAAAACCAAAACAATTTGACCTTCCACACATGCTATAGAATCTTTGGGAGCCAACCAACCCTTCTAGGTGACCAACCCCTAAGGAGACTTGGCATTTCACTAACCTAGACCCCCAAATGCTCCCATGACAATCCATGCATACGATTGAGGCCTTCCATTCACTCACATAGTAAGGGCACACCAACGATTGTGGACTTTTCAGCTAGTTCTTATCTAGCGACCCTGGATTCTGTGCCACTTTTTCAGGGTCAGGACTCAGGCCACTGCCCAAAACTTCATGAAACCTTCAAAAATGATGAAATTGGAATAAAGGTAAAAATTCAAACACTTGATCAATGAATTGATTGGACCCCTACTATCCATGACAGACATTTCATCAAACATGTCACAAATATGTAATCTGTAGGTCATAACATCATATCTGAGCATATGGGTCTCATACTTATCTAAGATTTGTAAAGAAGCATTGTTGCCATATCAAAATAGCTACATTATCATCTATTAGGTCATGTATTCATTATACTTTCAATTACTAACCAAAACATGAGGAGATCCATACATCAAGTTTTTCATAAAGCATACACATAACCATCATATAACCAACAAAGATAACAAGGGCATAGAAACCATGAAATCCACATATAAGCCAGTATATTTACACATGAAATGCCAAGGAGAAAGAGATCTTATTAATAAATGTAAAAGCAAACCAGGTATGGGACTTCCACAAACCACCCAACAATAGATTGGTTAAACCAAATGTTTCTTTCTTCCAATCACCCCCACGCCATATTCCAAGCACTAATATGGGACTCAAAACCAAACCAAACTAGGTTTCCTCAGGCTTTACCGCAATCCCCATCAAATTACTAGGCCCTAAAAAAACATGGATGCCACAGGATTTCTCCACCTACACCATGAAGAATTTTCCTGTCTCTAGGCTTTACCTTATATCCCGCCATACAACGTTCGAGGGTTCCTAGGCCTAATCAAGACTCCACCCTCTAGTATTTACCATATATCTCGTCATTCACTCGTCAAGGATTCTTAGGCTTGATTGAGGGCACACACCTCTAGGATTTACTATATATCCTTCCATTCACCAGTCGAGGGTTCCTTGGTCCACTGAGGCATACAAAATATGGCTTTACCACAATCCTAGTTCAGTCCAGGGATTCCTAGGCCATGTGTTCTTTCTTTCAAAGACCACCTCACTCAGTTTTGAAACCATCCAGAAATCCAACTTGTTAAACTCACATGGAATGTAAATAGTCATAAATGATAGAACATTGAATTGCATCTATTATTGACATGATCTACATTTATAGTACATGGTGTGACCCTTGGATTCATATTCCAAGTGGTCTCTTGGACTTTGGTGGCTATTCACATTCCATACCAACCCATAGAGGATTAGGTGTCCAACATTCCCCCCCTTAATATAAAGGGGTATGTATGAGTCCAAGAAGAGAGTTGTAATACAAAAGGTGCAAAAATGCATGGCGACACTAGGCTAAATGTGCTCTCTAAAATGTTGGTATAAGGGTGTGGTTTAAGGATGACAACCAACACTAGAATGCTTAGTGTAGTTCCTGGAACTCTTCCAAAGATGGCAAGAATATGACATCTTCTGCTAGAGGAAGTGTCTCTAATGATTTGGAGAGGGAAACCTTCAACCTGAATCAAGGAGGTCTACAACCTGCAATGGTTTAAGGATGACCACCAACTCTAGAATGCTTAATGCAATCCCTGTAACTCTTCCAAAATTGGCAAGAAGGTGAAGTCTTCTGCTAGAGGAAGTATCCCCAATTCTTTGAAGAGATGTCTTAACCCTACATAGATGGTTTAAGACTGATCACCAACCGAAGGCATGCTCAGGGGCACCTTTGTCTCTGGCTACAACTCTGAATCCGGTATGGTAGGTTGTGGCTTAGGCTCACTTGATGTGGCTTTGAAACTTGTAGATGACCATCACTTCCGCCCCTGTCAGATACAAGGTGAGATGATGGAGAAAACTCAACTGCAATATTGTTCAATACTCTAAAACAAGTTCTGACATATGACTGACATATCTTCTTGGTTGTTGAAGCCCATTACCAAGAAGCGATCCATCCAGGATGAATCTTTTTTCTTGTAGGAGGCTTGCTTTTGAAGCATCTGTTTGAAGAATGAGTAGTTTTATGACAGTGCTTACATGGATGGAGATAAAAATAGTGATCTTTCACATGGCCAAATCTGTCACAATGTTGGGATTTAACAATCTATTGTGTCTATTGTGGAAGAGGATCATAATCTGAAACAACTAAAGGTGAACTGTCATGAATAAATACAACACCATAAAACTAGATGGGCTTTGAGTAATCTAGAATGTGAAAGGAAACCTCCTTATCATATCCAAGGCCTTTTCTGTGCTTGTTATGGAAAAACACTTCCCAAGGTCTGATGATTGGCTTGGGAAGTGTAGGCTGAATTTATGCTTTTGCATGCAAATATGCTCTTGCACTAGGGACAGAATGTGAATCAACCTCAACTTTACTGATTTGATGACTTGCTAGGTGTTGATAGGATCTTGTTTCAAAGTCAAATAGGGGATTGTTTTGAAAAAAAGCAAGTTCATAAGGATGTGTTTTTTGTTTTAACTCATCTTGCTGAAGTTGTGAATCAAGCTGCAAAAATTATATATTTTCTTGTGCATTGTGCAAGAAGATCTGAATATCTATGAGTTTCCTTGCTGACTTTAACTATGATTTCAGTAGTAGACATGATTAGAGTTCTTAATAACTCTAATAAAGGGTCAATCTGAGCCATTTTGGTAACCTCGCGCTTCAATAATCAACGAATCGTAGAATAATGAAGAAGATAAATAATCACTAGCTATGTCTTCAAGAAAAAATCATCACTTAAGGATGTAGGCTCTTAAAATGTGCCTCCATACATCATATGGCCATAAAAATAATATATACTCTAACATACCACTCACGAATTTCATAAAGTAAAAGAGCTCAATGCATAAACAAATATATAATGAACGCTTGACATTCAAAAAATCATATACCATAAGAAACATTCTTTAAAAATTGTGCCAAAGCCAGGAACAATTGTGTGCTATTCATGGAAAAATCGACATGGAGAACCACATCTTTCATATGGGAGTTACAAACTTCCAAGAAAGGCATTTCAACTTCCCTCCACTATGTCCCATGCCCTTAATCGACTAACAAACTGTCCATTGACTTCCACTGCTCAGTGGGGAAAAAACTTCACGTCATTCTTGGTACAAAGATTCCGCGAGGTTGGAATCGAAATGAATGTGAATCCACTTCAAAAGCCTAAATATTATATCGTGTCTAGCTTGTTTAGTATGACCCTACAACACAATTCCATTCACAACGGATCCCCGAAATGAAAATGCCAGCAAAGGTAGTAGAAACATAGCCATCTTCTAGGAATTAGACAACAAGCCACTTAACAACGTCCCCCCTTACAATGTCCCTCTCAAGATCAGGTCCATCAACAGAGCCTTTGGATTTGTCATTAATATGGTTTCCTATGCCAATCACCATGCCTTCAACTTTGTCCCGCCACAGGTTCAAATTATTCTCTTTGTAGGTCTTCCTTTATCGATGTCGAGATACCAAAATCCTCCCTATGGAGCATCAACTCCTTCTCTAAACCACTATGGCACTTGACTTTGAACTCTTTACTTTTCTTAGCCTCCACCTTCTTGCATCGATCTTCCTCTTCTTTCACAAACTGTAGGAAGTACACATTGAAAATTCGGAGGGTGTCCATCACGCGGGTTGTATCACTGACATTTGGAGCAACATATAAGCTCTATGAATCACCTTTCACATTAATATAATTACCAGCACATGCTAATTGATTCCTATCCATCACCGACTTTGAGGAACTGCTCGAATTTCGATTCCTTGTTTGTGTGGAAGCCAACTTCTCAAGTTTCTTCTTTGATTTCATTGGAATAGCAGCATTCAATATGCCGCATGTGGTCTTTGAATGTAGAGATTGTGTTTAATAGTGTATATGACAGCATAGACAATGTAATTGGGAGGAGGTCATATCATAGGGTAGTGTTCAAGGGTATTACACAGGTGGTTTGGAGTAGAATCAAATATCAAACAACTGTGGTATTCAATGTATAACGTTCAGCAAATTTGGAGTGTGATGGAGGTATGGAAGCATGGGGTTCCACTGCATCATATGAGTTTTCCTCTACATATTTCATCAATCAAATAAGTTGAGACCATCTTTTTCTGGCTCAATCATAAATATCTTACCTCTCAAGTAGTGATTAATGATAAATCTTCAACTATGATTCAGTGCATAAATAAATCAACCACATATAATCAATGCTACATACAAACAATTCTAGAGCTTCAACGCAGATAACTCACACCGCACAAGCATGTTGAGGAGTCTTCATCTTCATATTCATTGCCTTCCATGATGGCAGGTTTGACTCTTTCTGCATATATGAGTGAATTCATTGATCGTTCAAGCTTGTGGATTCTTGAGATATTATGGAATTGCAGCTGCATTTTCTCTAGTGCAGTGAGAGATTACAAAGAAAAGATAGTCCTAGACATTGTTAGAATGGGCGAAGCTCATAAAAACTAGAGGATTGTGCATTGAACAATTACAAAGCAAAAATATCAGTTGTGTCTTTCTCAACGCGCAATGTTTCTACCACGGTGCATTAACCTAATCATTATGACTATGTAGGAAAATCTATGAGCAGAACATTATGGAGAGGAAAAAGGTTTTGAGTCTATTTTGGGAGAAGTTGGAAGCCAGTGTTAGATGGACACACTGAGATTTTAAGAGAGAAACATAACATTAACTATATAATGGTAGGCAGATTTTAAATGATTACCATGCAAGCACTCAGGGTAGCATTTTTGAGGGAAGCTTAGGGCAATTCTTTTCACAAATAATGGCAGGGGTGCTGAAGGCAAGACCAACACTTTTCACTACTAATGGTAGAGAGAGGAGTTACATAGGCATGCATATAAATTTATCTCTAACAATCTTAGGATGACAGAGGCATTTTGAGCCAACATGGTATGAAACATTCAACACTAAAACACAACCATTGGATACCAAATTTAGTGCAGTGTTAGGATCCCAGGCACACAATGAGAATGATCAATTTCTAAGACACAAGATAGATACAATAGGGTAGAATTGACAAGCACAAAGAGAGCATAAAATAGTGGCTCAAAATAGATTGAGCAGGTCAACAAATCGCCCACTCTAATACCATGTTAAACTCACATGGAATGTAAACAATCCTAAATGATAGAACATTGAATTGTATATATTATTGACATGATATACATTTATAGTATATGTTGTGGTCCTTGGATTCATATTCCAAGTAGTCTCTTGGACTTCGATGGTTGTTCACATTCCACACCAACCCAGAGAGGATTAGATGTCCAACACAACTCAACCAAATACAAGAGAACCCATCACACCATGGCTATCCAGAAATGGCAAGGCAAGGCTGAAGAACAATGTCACATCTAGAAAAACCCATGCCAATGACAGAAAGAGAACCAAATACACACATGCATGTACCATGCATGCTGAAACTAGAAAGGAAATCACACGTGAAAATCGATACCTACAAATAATCATGTTGTAGCTACTTGATCTTGCTCTTCCTTGCTTGATATTTGTTTTCATTTTCCTTCTTGGTCCTTCCTTTGCTTTCCTTGATCCAATGCTAGAGTTCTCCAATGATGAAGTGTCCAAGAGTGAGATAAAGAAAGAATAGAGAGAGAGAACTCCAAAATTGAACTGACAAGAAAAGGTACCCACTGATCCTTAGAATATTTTTATTAATGAGGCCTCTATTTTCTTAAATTTTCCATTATTTTCCTTCATTTTCCTCCTCACATGAAACATGTGACCTTCACCTTCCTTTTCTTCTAATTTCCATTATTTTCATAAATAAAATGCTAATTAATGCCTCATGCCTTTCCAAAGCCTTTGACATTGCCTTTGCCAATTTCCTTAGCCATAATAAACCAAATGAACACCCACACTAGGATGTTTTTCCCAACATTCATCTTGGAATACGTGTTCCGTGACATTGGTTATTATTTTTCCTTTATTAACTTTATTACATGAAATTTTGACCAGGGTTGTTATGGTACCCTGCCCCTTGGGGGAACACCATCCTCGATGTTCAATGACACCTACAACCAACAAAATTGTTGAAAGAAAAATATATTGCCCATGGATCTTTATAACTTAGCTCGATGCAATATTTACAATTATCAACCTGCTAAGAAACAAACCAACATGACAACATAGAAACATGACAACCATAATGACATGACACGCATACCACTTATTGGATCTTTATAACATAGCTCATGGCGGTATTTACATCCATATACATATGTACATATACCAAAAACATCACACCAAAACATACACCAAAAACATTCGCTCAACCAGTGAATAGAGAAGGATACATAACACACATTTAATTCTCCATCTCCCACGTAGTTTCATCAGGCCCAAAGTGCTTCCATTGCACTTTAACCTACTCGATTTCTGGGTTCTGGACCATGAGCATATTTCTTTGCAACATACACTAAGGTTCCGACTAGAATTCTCCATCTGGCTCCACCTATAATACAGAGCATTCAAACACATGATCAACATATTTAAGATACTTCTTAAGCAATGACATATGAGCTTGAAAATTTTGGGATTCATCATTATAAATGGGTTGTTGAGGTGCTTTATTATTGGGATTAGGGAGTGGTGGTGTAGGTAATTGATTTGGATTTTGAGGAAATTAAGTGGATGGTAATGGAATGGTTTGACTTGTAGTCAATTGAGGTTGAAATTGTGGTTGGATAGGTTGTGGAGGTTGGGGTGGAGAATAATGTTGAGGTTGGTATTGATGATAATGTTGGAAAGATTGAGGGTATTGGGCATTTATATCATAATAACCTTTCCATCCTTATGACCAAGATGATTTTTGTGGTTGAGGTGGCCAATTTTTCCATGGTATGGGTGTGTTCCAATTACTTTTTGGTTGTGCATCAGACTAAAATTTTGCATTGGGATCTTGTGTCATACATGTTTGATGAGGCTACCAAAGTTTTTAAAGAGAAACATAACAAAGTTGTTATGTTTTACTTGTTCCAACTTCCTCTTGGTAAACAGATTTTAGTTCTGGTATTGAAGGGAAATCCTTTGTAGCATGAGTCTCTACACATATAACACAAATTTCAAAACTATCAAGAGGGAATTCTCATAATGCATGTTTCTTCCTACATCTAGGACAAAAAATAGATAAAGCAACATTTTCAACATTTTGCTTATTTGTTTCTCTTAGCATATCAATTTTCTCACTAAGATTTCCAAGAATATCAGTTTTAAAGCTATTAAGAAAATTACCAAGTTCTACTTGACTTATTGTTCCCGATGCAGATTTGCTTACTCTTGAAATAATTAGATCTCTTGGATTCCTACCATATTTTGACTTTCCTCTTGAAATATTTTTGCACAGTTAACAAATCTCTTGAAAAGATAACTAAGAAACATATCCTTTACCTATTAATTTCATAATATCAATCCATTCATCCCTTATAGATTTTAAGAGAGTTTTCAATGTATCTACTCTTAAATCATGCAATTTAGCTCTTTTAACATTATATGTAAATCTCTCTACTAAATCTTCTAGGATTTCATCTTCTTTTTGAGTCATTTTGAAAACTTATTCTATAGGTTCATGATGTATGCAATAACCTTTATATTATTCTAGAAATATTATTTTCATGTCATCCCATGTCCTTATAGAATTAGTTCCTAAACCCATGAACCATTTGAGAGTCTCATCTTTTGATGTAGCTAGAAACAATTTCAACTTTTGAGTATCAAGTAAATAATCATAATATAGACATAATACCTCAAACTCAAAGAGAAATGTTTCTAGATCCTCAATTCTCATTCCATGAAAGTTAGGAAGAATGAATGGAGAAATATTTTTCATAGTAGTAGTAGTATCAATATATTGAATATGAAAGCCAAAAGTATCCTCCTCTTCATGATAATCTCCATCATTCCACATCCCTCCTCTTCCACCTCTACCACCTCCTTATGGTTTTCTAATTCCTCCTCTACCTCTGCTAATTAGTGACCTTTCCCATTATGTACTTCTCCTTCTCCTTTTTCCATTGTAGATTCTTTAGAACTTATATAAGGCTCCTCAACATGATTCTTCCCCTTAAATTCTTCTATCAATGGTTCTTCTGGAAAAATTTCTTCTTCCTCTTCTCCTGCTTCTTTTCTAGGTACATCTGATTCTTGCCCAATAAGTTGCTCACCTATTGAAGAAAGGAAGTTAACTCTTTTGGTTGTTGATGTAGGTTATTCTACCACTGCTTCTATAGATGAAGTTAGTGATTCTCGAGGTAGAATGTTCTATATTTGTACCTTAGGGAGTCTCAATCTACCTAAAAAATATGGAATGCATGATATGGATGATGGTGTGGCACTACGTGATCTAGCAGGGGTGGTTTGGCGGTGATGGAATTGAACTACATCCTCTAAGAAATCTACCCCTAGAATCTTGTTCTCTATACATTGATCCTAAATGATTTAATATGAGTTTTTAATTATGAATTTGAGAATGAATGCAACTATTATGAGTTGCAATTACAATAAATTTGGTTAGGAAGAACCCCACAAAAGTGATGTGTGTATTCTTACCTCTCGTCTTACTGCTCCTCCTAAATAGAATTGTATAAATAAAAAGACATCGAAAAGTGATTACTTATGCATGCATCCCTCGAAACAACACCAAAAATATTAGGTAATTTAATTATCAGTTAAATTACTTAACATTAAACTATCAATCCAAGATTCATATTATTATTAAGCAAACTGGCACCACAGCGGCTTCACTGGGGGAACAATACCATACCATGTGTGTTCATATTGGGGGATATATACTGAGAAAAAAATAACATAATATATTGGGGGATATTAGGGGGTAAAGGATTTTTATATTGGCAGGTTTAAAAAATGGAGCTTAAAGTTAATGAAAAAAATATAAAGGGATTTAAAAAATGTTAATGAAAAAATGGAAACCTACAATATCTAGTGAAAGTAGGTGTTTTTTAAATTGTGAACGTGTATTAGGTTCGTATTGCTATGGGGTTAAATAATGTGATTTTTAGAGGTATTTTGAAATATGTAGTCAAATTAAGGGTATTGTTTAATATGCCATGAATGCACATGATACGTTAGAGGTTCATCGAGTAAAGCCCCTATGATTTTCACTGTATATGCTAGGAAACTAACTCTTTGATGAAAAGAAATCTAATCTATTGAAATGATATTGCAAGACTAAAATCCAAATTATATTCATGATGAGATCCAAATGAGAAAACATACACTTTATTTCTTGAAAATCAATGAAGAGCATCAAATTCTGAACTTGGAAATAAACTTTAATCTATTGAATTGAAATGACAATACTATTTTGATCCTATACTATGAAATATTTTTAAATTCCTTAAGTCTAAGTATGAACACACAAGAAAATTTAATTTATTGAGCATGAAAGAAAATATATTCTATGAAAATCCATTTAATAAAAAAAAAGGGTCAAAATTTATTCTAGAAAAGATAAATGTGATACTCTGCTAAGTCATATTCTATGAGCACTCAATTGACAATTCTAATCTAACATAAGACAATAAATTCTAGTTCTAAGAAATCATTGCTATACTATGAAAGTAATGAATTATATACTATGAAATGTAAAGGAAGGTTATCCTTAAAGAAGTATGAAATCAAGTGACTGTAATGAGATTATTGATGTGTGTGTTGGCTTTTTGGGGCTTGACCCAGATTCAGAGTTAATTAGCCAAACAAATCCCTGTACTACTGGCCCTTTCGGTAATAGTCCGCGAAGCGCAGACTGAGGTCTCACCCGAAGTAGTATGGGAGGGTGCTAGAACCAAGTTTCTACACCCTTGAGATGTCTGAGAGGATCGACTGGTCCACTGTTTGTTCATGGGCGCAGGTCGCTTCGCAGACTTCCCTGTTCCTCACAGGCTAATGCATTACCTTCGCAGGGGCTGTGGAGCTCCCGCGCCACGCTCTGTGCTATTAACCGAGATCTTACTTATCTTCCAGTACTAGTTAATTACCTTCACATACTTGAATGTCTTATGTTATAATTAGTTATACAAAACATTCATACAAGTTCGTGCAGTAAATAAATAGTATACTTGCAAATTATATCCAATCATGCATTAAACCAGGAAAATATACATAGAAATATAGTAAAACTTATATTTATTAATTTTCCTAATGCTTACAAACTCAACCTGCCCTGCGCACTCAACTGCAGGGGTCTGTGCACTCAGCTGTAGACTACTAGGCTTCTGTACACTCAGCTGTAGGGCCTTCTCCTACTCTATGACCCACGAACACACTTTACACTTCAACCCAATCACTTAGACTTGTTCTCTTTTTCCTATTCTATCTTCACTCTTCATTTTTTTTATACACTTAGAGCCTCGCTCTATTTATACAATCCCATGGTCTGCAGACTATGGGTAGGTCTATCCAGCCAACATTACATTACAAAAACTAGGGCGGACAACCCTATGTCTCTATTATAATTTCACGCCCCGCACCTGCAATTCATGGAGCTTTTACAAAAGTTTCGATCAAAAATTGGGCTTTAAGCCCCAAAACCTGCCTTGGGGTGATTCCAAGCCCAACAGGCCCCCAACACAAACATCGTGACTCACCCTCGAGTCACTCTATCAGCGCGGAGCTATTTACATGGAGTCCCTCCAACTGTGCTCGAACTACTGCAAGGTCGGCAGTGCACTAAGCTGTTGCCTGTTGGATCTATTACATGCATTGTTCCGAGACCACTGTGTCGGAAGTGCTTCTTTGCATCTGTGTGTTTATCCCCTACATGTGTGCAAGATTTCCTTCAATTTCTATTGTGATGGTGAAGACCTCGTCAATCCAATGCCGAACGCGCACCTTCTAAGACTGCTTCCTTGTGTCGTGCCGCGTCCACCTATTCTTTCAACACTTTGGCCTATTGCATCCATGTGAGCCTCAGAGTGAGGACCACCATCTGTGTAGTTCCTTTGATGTTGTCATACTGCTGTTGGAGTTCTCGTGCCTCTGTCTCTAAGCGTTGGATGTTGAGATTCTCCTGCAGATTTGTGAGGACCTCAAATGATTCTTCCAACATGCTGGTGTAGTCTCGCATTGCACTACCAATTTCATCTAGTCCCATTGTAATAGTGCTAGCACACTACTATCTAACTTCTAGAGGGGTGGACGGCTGCACCTTTAACCGCAGCTCGGCAATCTAAAGGTTCAGCTCTAGCTAAACCTTTGTCATTTCCTCCCTCGCCTCACGTACCCTTGTTACTAACCTGTGTATACGCGCCTCTTTTGGTGTGTCCGATAGGATGGCCAAATCCGAGATGCTTTGACAAGCTTCATCTATTATCTGCACCAATTGTCGATTCTGCGACACCACTTCATCGTGCTGCAAGCTCAATTATTCCATATTTATTTTCTTCTCGCTGAGGACTTGCATTAGGTGGCTCTCCCTAGCTCGTAGCTCTGTAGTTATCCCATCCTACAGAACGTATAAGGCCTCCCACAAGAGTGTAGCCGTATTGATATCGAGACCCTTCAGCGTGCTAATCGTAGGCCTGTCGGCCTCATTTGTTGTCACTAGTGCCCCTTCTGGCAGCACTATGGTATTTTTCACCCGAGTGCGCAACATCTATTTTGGTGTTGTTGTTCTGACTGTGAGGTTGGATGAACAGGTACCAGCCTAAGGAGGGCGTACTTGTAACTCTTGCAGCTACACTTTGAGGGCCCCCAACACAATCTTGTTCTCTTGCATGAAATTTTGGAGGGCCTTGGAGGTGACATTGCGCACTGTCTCACCGATGTCATGAAGATCACCCTCAGTTAGGGTGATTGGGTCAATAGACAACTTCGATGCCTTAACCTTCTTGTACGACCCTGTCTGCTCGGTTGGGTGTTGTTTCTTAAACTGTGTTGACATGGTTTGTGGGTCCATGCCTCCCTCTTCTTCCTCTGATTCCTGCCCATTCAAAGGCGACGTTTGGCCCTCATGCACCTTCGCAGCTACCTCTTGTGCTATTGCTGCTATTGTGGACTTTTCCTACTCAGTTGCTATCTGTGCAGTGTCCCACGCTGCCCACGCTTCTGTTGTTGCTACCTCCTTCCTTCTTTTTTCTGCCAACTATGCGATGTGCAGTTTGATGTCTTCTTTCTTTCTCTGTGCCGCCGACTTCTCTATCTCCGCGATGTCAGGGGCATGCCACTCCGATGGCCATATCTCTAGGATGTTGAATATGACATCATCTATGGCTACAAAAGGTAGCTTCCTCCATTGTTTGGCTGGGTCCTTGCGCACTCCGATGTATATGCTATGGATGTCTACTTTGAATTCCACAAAATTCTGCAGGCTGTTGCAAACAATGGGCAACAACTGTGGCTTGTGGTTGATCCCCATTCTGAGGTTCATCTCCATGAACACCCAAAATATTTTACTATCGCTTATCCTCTTGGGATCCTTTGTGGCCCAGAGCGAAGCGTACTTCGCGGCCTCTACCAGATCCCTGTCAATTGTGGGGAATTGACTATCTTCTACAATTACCTTGCCACGAGCACTATGGACAGCAGAAGCCATGCATAGTGAAATGTTTTGCCCTATTCCTGAGCTTCGCAACAATTCTCCAAAAATTCCTTGTAGAGGAACTCAAACTAGTTAAGCTGGACCCCCTTTGCGCACTGTTCAACAAGTGCTACCACTGGCACAGGTACCTCATCCGCACAACATTTTCACATAACCTTACCATCCAATATTTGGGTCACCACTTTCACTATTTTATCATTGATGCTGGATATGGCATAGCTCCTTTTCTTCTTCGCTAGCTTGTACTTTTTCTTCATGACCTCTGTGATGGCCAAGTCATTGCTCTTCCCTTCCGAGATGTCCGCGGGGTCCTCTCCTTTGCATGGAAGCTTGGAAATGTGGTGAATCAAGTATAGCATGATGGGGATGGGATCCTCCAGCCACAAACACCCATCATGCACCAGGAAAAGTAGCTTCTTGATGATGAAAATGGTTATTGAGGCACAGTGGAAGTGTGGCACCTAGAGCAAGTTAAGTAGCTTGGCATTTTCCACTCCACGCAACCACTTTCACGGCTCTAATTCTATAACCACTACCACCGTGTTCTGCTTGGGCTTTATGAGGTGCGAGGTCTCAAGGTGAGGGAACTTCTCGTGGTCAGCAAGGTCACAATATTCGAATTTTAATCTCGGCACCTGTCCCAGGCGTATGCCTTCAAAAATAATGTTTTCTAGGAGGAGCAGGGTTTGGAGTGAGCTCTTGGTCTCATTAAGGTCCTTGGGTACTTTAGCCTTCCCTTTTCACGGGGGAACATAAGCAGGCAACTTTTTCAGGGGGTGCACACGCTAAGTTTCCTCCTTCGTGCCTTCGTCCTCGTCCTATGTGACGAGAAGATCCTCTAGGTCTTCTTCTTCTTCTTCGATTTCTATGGTGATGGCTTCCCCTTCTCCTCCATTGAAATCCTAGTGCACATCGAGTTCTGCGAGGACACATTTATGAGAACCATCGCTTGTTTTTCCTTCTTGGGTCTTGGCGTACGTGGTGATTTCAGGATTTCTGCCACAATCCTGGCACCCTCCGGAGCATCCCCCATAGTCAAGGCCTGTGTGACCTCTATGACAGTCATTTTTGTTATCTCCATAACTTCCTCAGCTATTGCCATTGTGTCCATCCAGAAATCTAGCACTCACGAACTCAGGGGCTCAATCAATGCTCGACACACAATAATCAGGGCTCTTCTCAATATCTCAATTTGCAAATGACCAAGTGTTGTTTGTTGGGCGCCCCTTGTAGTTTATAGTGCTTTTTGAATTTGAATTCGACTGTTCCCACCAAATCTGGTTCATTAATACTCCCTTGGTGGCAGATTTTCCCAAATCTTGCCCATAAATCATGTCTTAAATGCCTGCCACCCACTCCATTTGGTCTTAAGTCAAGCATCCCATCGTTAATAGTAACTTCAATGGTCACTTTCTGGCCAACCCGCGCAGCTGCCCAACCCCCCGTGCATGGTCACAGACCTTGTGACTCTTTGCTTCTGCACTCAGTTCCAACATCATGTAGCTCCCCGGCAGAATAGTTTATAGTCCCGTGCTTCCTTTCAATTGCTTGGAGTGCTAAGACTATACTTCCCTTGGCTAGTCAGGTGGTCGCACCACCTGTGTAAAGTTTCATCCTGTCATCCATCACGGTTCCTGAAAAATACCCACCTTTTATTGTTACGGGTAGCATCACGCACTTTATCATATGCAACGTGCTACCCTGGTTGATTCAATTAGTAATGTGCAGTCCAAGCCATGGCATCAAATTGATCAATTTGCAATGATAGGCCTCAATCCTATCATCGTGATCGTGCACATCCTGTCTTATCACCCTGGTCTTTTTACTGAGAAAAGCTTCCTTTATCCCATCCTCCATCTTCTTGACTTCCGCGTCCACAAGAGCACTTTTCCTCCTTAATCGTACCCATTCTTCTTCAAGTTCTTGGAGCCTAGAATTTCCCTGTTGGATTTCTTCTTCCAAGGTTTCGTGAACCGTCATATCTACTGGTTCTATCATGCACGGTCTAAGCTTTTCATGTACTATAGGGCTTACAGTATTTGCTTTATACTCCAGCCTTGGTGGTGCTTGCACAGTCAGGTTCTTGCACGTGGTCTTATAAGCCCATAGAACCGCTGGTACGAGCAGGTCCCAGTCAACCCGCTTCGCGTTGTGAGCCTTGTTCAACGCTTCGCATACTTTGTTAAAGCCTTCTGCGTGGATATCCTTCTGTGTACTTGGTCTTTCCACACTCTGTGGTCCCAAACGGAGGGGTCATTTGCACAAGCTTTACCCGCACCTGCTTACTGATTGTGTCTCCTACCGAAAGGATGGTGTGAATTCGTGTAGGTTTTGCACCATATGCCTGTATCTACCTAGATAGGTGGGTGCGCAGGTCGATTCATGCGACAATCTTATCTATTAATCGCATCGAAGGCTTCCCAAACTGCATGCGCATCATCCTTCTGCAATCATGCTAGTCCTTAAAACTTCTTTGGTGCGTCCCCCACCATCTTGTAGGTGTAGCTTGCAGTACCCATTTCAAAGCATCGAAATGTTGTTGTTCTGGTACTTCTCTTTCAAATTTGTTCAGGAAGTCATCCACCTTGCTTAACTTGTCATATGTAGGTAGATCTCTTACCTCTATTGCTACACAAGGCATCGATCTCATCATCATGTTATAGTTGAGCATGGTTACCTCGTGTAACCAGTTCTTCCATCATTCTATCTCCTCATTAGAATCTGATGTGTAGGAGCTTTCGCACTCCCATGAGATTTGACCATCCGCAATTGGATTTACCCAGTATTTCTCCTATGTGGTTATCTTGTAGATGCAGTCCAATTCATCATCGCTATCGTAGTCACGCACCAGCTTCGTGTAGCGCGATCCTTCTACAGGGTCTAAAGGTACCACTATGCACAGAGACTTTTTCTCAAAGATCATCTTGCACTTCTTTATATTTATCACTCCATTCATGTCAGTGGCCCAATCTATTCCCAATAGCACGGGGTAGGGATTTCTATCATCAACAATCTCTATCACTTCAAAATCTGCTAGCGTGCTTACTCCTTCAATATCTATTGTGATTCCCTAAAATCTCCCCATAGGTAGGATCTTTTGCTGGTTCGCCATCCATAGTTGGATAGGAGACCATTACAGCGCAGCCCTGCCCATGCGCTCCCATGTTTGCTTTGGCAGGACATTCTTGTCTGATCCTAGATCCAGAATCACTTGGTCCATCTCATATTCCCCAACCTGCGCGGTCAAGTCAATCTCATTTCCCTTCCTATTCGCATCGTGTGCTTCCCGAGCTGCCGGACTATGCGCAGTTCTCCTGACGGGGTCCCAACACATCTCGTTATGAGTTCTTGCAGTCCCTTTACAGCCCTGCTATCGCGTAGCAACTCCATGCATGTCTCCAAGAACGTATTGAGCATTGATGGGTCCATTTCCGGCTCGATTCTGTCTTTACTTCCTGAAGTAGAAGCATCAACAAAGCTCCTCTTAGCTTCCATGAAGGTCTCCTTAGCGTGCTCCAAATCAAATTCTAGTTCCTTTGTTGGAGCCTTGTGAACCCAGGTACTTTCTTCAGGCTGCTTGTCTTTGTCATTCCTTGTCATAATTCCACTCCGGAGCACGATATATACATTAGGGTCTTCCTTGCGTGACTCAGACCTCATCATTTGCAAGTTCTAAGTCAGGGGAGGTTGGAGTGCTCCTTTATCATGCAACCTCGCTATCAGTGTGGGACAATCCTCTCTCTCATGATCAAACAACATACAATACAAGCATGATGGTCGCGTTGGATTCGTACAATCACGGGCATAATTCCCTGGCCCTCCGCAATTGTAACATATTAGCTGTCTGTGACCTCTTCTTGGCCCCCCTCCACCACGACCTCATCCGCGCCCCTGAAATCTGGTGCGTGTCATTCCTGCATTTTTATTGAGGGGCCATGTTTCGGCCTGAACTGTGTAGGTAGGAGTTTGATCCATCATCATCTCATAACTTCTACAGGTGCACTCATCATTTCCTATTGACCTACAGATATTACAAAACATCTGTTGTGAATTCTGTGTATACTTCTGTAATAGATGGCAGTTATCTATAGCATGCTTTCCTCCTATCTGACAAATCATGCACCATAGTGGAGGCGTCGCACTTGGTCTTGCTTATGCCTCTGGTCTTAGTGGCATTGGCCCTCCTCCTACAAGGTAATTCACAAACACCAGGACGTGGTCCTTGCCGTACCCCTGGCCCTTGTATTTTATGCACCATACCTCATCATGCATCTTTGGGCGGGTTGTCCTATCTTGTTTCAAACTTTGCATCTCCAGGCACAAGTTTTTCAACTGCGCGTAAATCTATTGAACTCCTAGGTTGGGATCTTGTATCAAAGTCTCATGCAATCTCATCGTGACCTCCAAAGCCTCAGCCTGAGTGGTTAGCCTTTGTTGCGACAATGCGTTCTGTAGATGCGGCATTAACGATGATACAAACCATTCGCGGTGTTTCCCATCTATTAATGTCATGTTCACTTCGCGAATTGTGAACTTTAGTCTTTTATCCAACTCCCATGGGGTCTCACCTAGTAGCGTTGTGATTTCCTTGAATCCAATGATCGACTATGCCTCTGACTTTGACCTGCTAAATTCTTTGTTTAGCGCAGCTTGGATATTTTTGAACCCCACATTCATATTTTCATTGGAATGCTTAATGTACCAAGTCAGTGCGCGATCCTGCAAAGCGCTGACCAATGTTGCCTTCTTTATACTGTCGTCTATGACACCCTGTGCTTCCCATATAGCTTTTATCACGAACCAAAACTGGTCTGAATCTTCATTCCCTACTCCCTTGAACACTGGTAGCTTTATCGCACTTGCCATACTGCTTTGCGGTGGTGACGAAGGTGGTATGGGCAAAGATCGGGGTGAAGACAGTGAAACTAGTGGTGGTGTGAGTGGGGGTGGTATACGCAGAATTCTCTACCTTATCAGATTGATCGCACTTCTTGGTGAGACCTTTGCGAGCTCTTGTTTGACCCCTCGTGGAGGTGAAATCAAGGGGCTAGTTTATGTAGATTCTCCCACTCCACATAGCCCCAAACATTAATTTATTTGCATAACCCGCTTTTCAGACAGTAGCATTTTAATCCAAGTGTTTAAATATTTAACGTACCTACCTCGTTGTCGCTTGAGGAATCATCGTTCTGCCTTGCTATAACTGACTGAAGTATCTTCCGTG
Organism: Pinus taeda; assembly: GCA_000404065.3. Classification (NCBI taxonomy): domain Eukaryota; kingdom Viridiplantae; phylum Streptophyta; class Pinopsida; order Pinales; family Pinaceae; genus Pinus; species Pinus taeda. The sequence goes on from APFE031205801.1 coordinate 45,769, forward strand.
AATTCGGTGATGAATCCTCCTATGATTCGATCAAGCTAGTGATTGATAGCGCGCGTGATCTTATCTTCTGATGCTTCCAATCTACACACCAATTATGGAGTCCACACAATATGTTCGTCGAGTTTACACCTTCCTTGGCTATCTGCTAGCTTCGCAATCCACTCGTACAACTCAGTGAGGAAGGATGCAAATAAAATTCCGTGGATCTCTGTATATAAGTAGCAATCTAACCACTCTTCCTTTGATAGTCATGGATTCCTGTTTTCATGCGCTATGAACTCATGAATCTTTCTATCCAACCAATCTTCAATTCCTTTCTTTGTCAGATTCCAGTGATACGACATCAAACATCTCTATGCAGATCCCGGTCTCGGCAACGGAACCATTTGTTGGCTTTTTGGGGCCTAACCCAAGTTCAGAGTTAATTAGGCAAACAAATCCCTGTACTATTGTTATTTTTGGCAACAGTCCACGGGGCGCAGACTGAGGTCTCACCCGAATTAGTATGGGAGGGTGCTAGAACCAGGTTTCCACACCCTTGAGATGTCTGAGAGGTTCAATTGGTCCACTGTTTGTTCCTACACACAAGTCACGTCATGCACTTCCCTGTTCCTCACGGGCTAATGCACCGGCTTTGCGCAGCCCTAACTAGGGATTGTGGAGCTCCCACACTGTGCTTTGCGCTTTTACCCGAGATCTTACTTATCTTCCAGTACTAGTTAATTACCTTTGCCTACTTGAATGTCTTATGTTATAATTATTTATACAAAACATTAATACAAGTTCTCGTAGTACATAAACAGTATACTTGCAAATTGTATCCAATCATGCATTAAATTAGGAAAAGATACACAGAAATATTGTAAAACTTCTCTTTATTGATTCTCCCAATGGTTACAGACTCGACCTGCCCTATACACTCAGCTGCAGGGGTCCACGCACTCAGCTGCAAACTACTAGGCCTTTGCGCACTTAGTTGTGGAGCCTTCTCCTACTCTACGACCCATAGACATACTTTACACTTCGACTCAATCACTTAGACTTGTTCTCGTTTTCCTATTCTATCTTCACGCTTCGTTTTTTTATACACTTAGCTCCTCGCTCTATTTATACAATCCCATTGTCCGCGGACCATGGGTAGGTCTATCCAGCTGACATTACATTACAAAAACTATGGCGGACAACCTTGTGACTATATTATAATTTCGCGCCCCACGCCCACAATTCGCGGAGCTTTTACAAAAGATTCAGTCAAAAATTGGGCTTTAAGCCCCAAAACCTGCCTTGGGAGGATTCCATGCCCAACAGTGTGCATGTCCAATTAGAACCATTCATGACTATAAATATGAGACTAAGAAAATTAGGAGAAACTAAGCAACTGTTTTTTTATTATTTTCAGTTTACTAAAGTGCTTGACCTATGGAAAACAAAGCGAAACAAATGAGTGAAAAATGTAAGGAATCAGCTAAGAAAATAGATCATATAATCTTAAAACAAGAAAGATCATGGATCTAAATTTTGTGCATGAAACAAAGCATAAGAAATTGAATGAAAACTATTGTATAGCTCACACTTCTATAAGGGGGAAATCCTAAGATGCATAAGTGCGTGGAAACTTCAGATCAAAAAATTAAAATCAACACCAGAGATTATAGCAATGCCATCATAGAGATTTTATATTAGATGAAATGTGTGAAACAAAGCTATCTTTAATAACAATAAGTATAAAATGTATCAACTTTTGAACTATCCTTTCACTTCTAGATGAAGCATTTATATAAATTTTTCAATCTAACAACCCGAGAGTCTGTTGGTGATTATTATAATACAAATTCGACATCTCATTTTCTCGATTAATATAGGAATCTTCCTTCTCACAATTCACTATCAGAGAAGTGATTCGTGATAAAAACACATTATCAACTTCAATCTTTCAAATCTTCATTATTGAAACTCACTCAATTGATATCTTGACTGTTATAGGTATGCCATAACTTTTTTGATTGAAGTTTTGAATTGAGGACGCGTTGAACCTTTCAACTTACGCTTGTGGCTAATAGGTGGATCACCATCTCAACAACATTTGTCAACTGTCGATATGCTCCAACTGATTTAAAACATGTGAGATCCTATAGAACCTTCGAAACAACTACATAATGTTAGAGGAGTTGCATAATATGCATCATTCGGTAGATTGTGGCTTATAGAGTTGCAACACCTATTGTGGAGTTACAATTGGTGATGCAGAAACATGGAGGAATTGCATCCACATGGAGGAGTTGCAGCCACTACCCCTTTTTCTCTTGTCTGACAATATTAGTATCAAAGATGAAAAATTTGCAACATAATGCATATGAAAAAGTATAAAGTGGAGAAAAAGATATTAGTCATACATATGCCATTAATGGGGTAATAATGGATGAAAATTTCATAAGGAGTGATAGAAAGTGGAAGAATGGTAGAAAAAAGGTTACAAATGGGTGTTGAAAATATGCTAAATCGGACACCTATCAAAACCCACAAGATTCTAGGATATCTAGATGAACTCTATGGATAACCTCTTCCAAACACATTATTTCCATTATGGCATGCCTCCTGAACCTAACCTTGCTTCATTCGATTCCATTTCATTTTCTTTCACTAAACCCTTAATGATCCCACATCCCAATATAGACCCAATTTCTAAAATAACCAAAGGACTTCTAAGACACAACTTATAATTGTCACACAAAAATAACTCAAAATTACAATATAGTGGATGATTTGGCTCAATCACCTACTACCATGTTAGCACTAGAGGTACTACAAACATGCCCCACTCAACTACATACATTTCTTTCGACATTAGGAGAAATTGATCGCTTTGGTTGATGTCTAATAACATTTGATTTGAACATTTCCAAACCACAACTACCGTCATTAGTAACTTGAAAATACCTATCAATGTGCACAATGTTACCATTAATCATTGTATTATAAACAAGGGTACATCAATTGCATCATATCTACAACTATGTTGCAAAAAATTGAGTCATCTAAACTCATCACCCTGTCTATTGCTCTGAGGGAATATGATGGTCACCCTTCACAACCCATTAGCCTCTACCAGAACATGCCTACGGAACGTGTATGGAAATTTTCCTTAATTGACATTGAGGTCCTCGATGTCCCTTTGATTATAAAATATAGCTTGGGTGAACCTACATATATGCCATGAAGTATATGGCCTCTTTAGTCTTTTTCATATTGATATTTCCCCACAATGGAAATATTTTAACCATTAACCAACTTATAGATTACAATCTTAGTTCCTCAGCAATAACAGATAATTTTTTACCACTTGTTGAATCACAACATGAGTTCATCCCTTCGTTTACTATATTAGGATTAGGAATCTTCCAAGATTATTCTCACCGAGGTACATACCCCAGAGAATCCCTAGTTGGGCCTAATTCTAGGTCTACTTCTATCTATGTGGTGAGAATTGCTCCTACATAGCCATATTCAAAAACTCCCCCTCTTGAGGTTCAACCCAACGCAACATTTATGAGTGTTCGCCCTACATTCCTTACTCTATCACTTAGACCCTTTTATTTTGCACACCATTTAGCTTCACATAACATTAAGTGATGGCCACAATGACCCTCCCTAATATGGTTCTGGATATTCTCATATAGTACTTGGAACCTACAACGAAATCCCCCATGCCAACAATAATGTTTAACTATTGTGCACAACTAGTCCCAACATTGGCTGATCAAACTCCCATGGAATCAAATAGTTCAGATGGGACACCAAATGGAACCAAGAAATAGGCTTGAGGTTAGCAGAAAAAAAAAGGTTGATGTTAAAGCCACATGAACTCATAAGGTCATTCCTTTGTGTGCCCTTTGTAACAATTAAGATCACCCAACCAACTTATCCCCTACCTTACCAAAGCTTAATAACCTCCTTCAAACTCAACAAACATCCCCTTTGCTCTCGATTCCACAAACTAATGGAACTCTTCCAAGCACAAAAAATCTATGTGTCAACCATCCATGTGCCATTTGTGCCAAACATGACCATCACACCCACCATTACCCCAATCTCCCTAAATATCAAGATGTGTTTGTCGCATTGCATCAATCAGGCACAGTTACACAGACCCTTGACACATATTTAGAACCTATTATTATCTATTATGTGTCTACTTTAGAGAATCAATAGAATTACAATTTGTGTGCATTACGCATTAATGATAGTCATTTCACTCACTTGTCCCATTACCCAAAGGATGTCCCGGTTACAACGCATTCTTCAACATGAGATGGTTAAACCCCTCAGTAATTGGATAAATGACTCTCTAAGAAGCCCTAATTCCTCCCTTGTTGTGTGGAATAGCTCAATTCCTCTTGTGGACACCTCCATGATAACAAAACCATTGCAAGTATAGGTTCCTCATTCATAAGTACTAAGGAAAGAAATACCACTTCCCATCACCACTAATGACCAACGCAATTGTGAGCACATCTACCTCATCTTCTCCTACATGAGGAAAATATCATCAATTTTCTTCTCATCGTTTATCGATGTCAATATCAATTTGTCCTTCACAAATTTAGCATCACAAAGGGTAATATCAACTTATTTAGTTTACATTATTTCCTCAACTCTTAACCAGATTTACAATATAGACTCTTTTAGAGTATTCTTCATGATAATCAAATGTCTAGCCCCTTTTTCATGAGTAACGGGGGTTGACATGGAATCCTCTCAAATTATGGTTGTGAAAATAGGAAGGTCAACTTCTAAGTGGCATAACTTTCGCATACGGACTTTAATTGACACAATTTTTGCATAGTTGGAAAGGTCTCTATGTGTAGAATAGGAAAAAAAGGTGATGCACTAACATAGAAAATATTTACCCTTAAAAGACATCATTTGATGCGTCAAAATTCTCCTGAAATATTTCAGACCCTAGTTTTCCAAATTGGGTCCCACTGTAAAAATGGTCTTGAGATTTGATTCCTTTGTTGCAATGAGATTCGCCTGCAATATTAATTCAATTAGAGCATCGATATTGGTATTCTTGACCTGTACCTTTATATGTATGAGTTTATTCATTTCTTTCTCATCTTTTTGTTGAAAGCTACTCATTTTCACCTCCTTTTGCACTGATGTACATACAATATTTTCATCGACATTCGAGTTGATTTCTACTTGGTTGCTCAAATCAATGGCCATGAGATTTTTCTTCTTATTTTTTCTTTTTTTTCTTTAGGTTAAGCTCTGGATGCAACTTCCAGTGCATCTCCTTTGTATGGTCATCAATGTTGCAATGGTTGCAGTGATTACTAGGATCTTTGCACTAATGCATCGTGGTTGTCATATTTTTATATTTTCGCCCTTTCTGCTTCTTCTTCCCCTACTTAGAAGCACCTTGTTTCTCCCTTTGCTTTAATCCACTTAATTTCCCTTTCTTCAAGCCTATGTTCTCCAAGTATTGTGCCTATACACAATCCTTGTCCACTGATATGGGCTTGAACAACATCACTTTCTCTTGAAGATGGCGATGTAGACCCCAAAAATACTTGAGGAGTACATATGGGTGATTTGGGTAGATACCTAACATTATGGCCATCTTTTTGAACTCCATGGTGTACTCCTACACACTTTGCCCATTCTTTTGCTTAAAGTAGTGCCACTAGATCCATTTGTCCTATACATACTCAATAGGGTAAAATTGTGATTTTATGATGGCTTTGAATTCCTCCCACTTAGTCACTAGAGGCTTTCCCTATAACATCAGGATATTTTTGTGGATTTACAACCAAGTCAGGATATGGCCCTCTAATTTCAGTTGTGCAAATGAAATATTTAGTTTTTTCTCAATGTGATGGACACTAAAATAAACTTCCAATTGCTACAACCAATTATTTAGCTTCAGAGCAACGATCTCACCATGATATGGCTTGATATAAAAATTCACTTTCATTTTGAACATGGACTGTGAAGGATTCATCGCACTCAAACTAGATTGATCTTTTTTGGGTCCTTTCTTCTACAGGTTTTTTGTTTCTTCCATATCTCCTAATCCCCCTTCTAATTTTTCCTTTGCATTAGAACCCCCATCTTCTCTAAATATCCCAAGCTTATTTCTCATGGAAACCATAATGATATTCACATTTTGATTTATATCCACAACTTATTGTTCTAATCGTGAAAACCTATCCTCTGCAGGATCAAAGGGGTTATTAATAGATTCATCAATCATGATTAGGGTTTTATGACCTTTGGCATGCCAGTATAGATCCCCCATAAATCTCCACAACATAACCAAAGAAACCTACTCTGATACTAATATGATTTGTAAACTACAATAGATATTCCATTGGACGGTCTGTCACAGAAGATCTTATAAAATTATACTTAAAAAGAAATATGAGATATACATTATTTGTTGGAAATAATACTACGAGGGGGGGGGGGGTGAATCCATATTAGCAAATCAATAACCTTTTCATTTCTATAATCAGATTCATATACGCTACTTCAGTTAAGGGAACACGCGTGTACACGCAATTGTGTTTAATGCAACTAGTGTATATCCAGCAGACTTATGATGCAATTAATTCATCATATGTTGATCTTTAATTAGTGCATCAAAACTTCATTAACCATATAAACAATAACCAGGTGTAGTAAAAATAGAACAGATCATCACACACATGAACACTAAGATATAAGGTAGAAACCCAATGCGGGGTAAAAACCACCTGCTGCTGTCTTCCTTTAATATAAGAAAAACCTATTTACAATCTTGTACTAGCGCAGAATCATACCAGTATGTAGGTACCCACCTGCAGAAGGCTACAACCTTCTCTCATTCTCTAGCTTCTACTGGAAGGGAGCTACAACCCCCTGGCTCTTGTACTAGCTTATAGATTTACTAGTACGTAGGCGTCGGCCTACTGAAGGCTACAACCTTCACTCGTTTTCTAGCTACTACTGGAAGGGAGCTACAACCCCCTAGCTTGTACTGGCTGATATGTTTACCAGTACGTAGGCGCCGACCTACAAAAGGCTACAACCTTCTCTCTTCCTCCAGGGACCACGTTTCATAAATTTTTAGACTGGATACACCTGGAACACAACATCATAATCTAAAGGCCATGTTTCATCCAATTTTCATACTGGACTCATCAACATCATTGAAGCTCAAAATCAATCACCACTGCAATAAAACCATTGCATTAAACAATCATTAAATACTCAATCATCAATCTCTGAATCATTCACAACTGAATCACATAGTCACCAGAACACAGAGCAGAACCCAAAACTTTGCAACAACCACTAGAAACATCTGCAAATTCAAATATCATATTTCATAATGTATACACTACTCTGATGAACTAAACCAGCGTGTATACGAGATTTTACCAAAGCGAACCTGTGTACAGATCTGCAAATACTAACTTAACAAATTCACAGCTATTTTAGAACTCAGTCATACCTAGATCATAACATTTGCATACTAGAACATGCATCAGTATTCAGATCTAGTCTATCCATGATCAAACCACATAATGATAATACATTCCAAGCCTTAAGATCCCGATCCATCATCCATCATCAGCCACATAGGTGCATCCTTAGTTCAGATCAAGCAAAGCATCACAAACCCAAAACCTGCATACTGGATCTCACACTTCATCAGATATTTAATACTTGCACACCTTGGCCTAATGATCTTCTCCTCCTTATATAATTTTAGGCCTTTCTCAATACCATGGACCAATACCTTGGACCAAATACCTAGGGTCAATGGCTCAGACCAAATACCATGGACTAATACCATGGATCAAAATACCATGGACCAATTACCTTGGTCCAAAACTTAGTTTTCCAAGATATACACACTTTTCCTTCTGTGAAAGTGCATGTGTACATTATACGCTCCTTTTGGTCTGTTAACCCACGTGTATACACTTCTTTGTCAAGGTGAACTTTTGTATACCTCTCTCTGACCATTAATTCTTTGCTATTAACCTGCTGCACTATGATCTGACATCTGAGTGAGTTGCCATCAAGGACAACACCTGTATCATAATTCCAACAATCTCCCCCTTTGGACTTGATGGTAACAACAACACCAAGTCACTCTCCCCCTTTGAAATCGAGGGCAAAGGGCGTACCAAGATATTCTCTCCCTTTGATATACATTATGTTGTCCATACTCCCCCTAAGTACATGATGAAATCTTTGATTGAGCTCCCCCTTTATACATGCTAAGATGTACCTATCTGTCCATGCTCCCCCTGAGCACATGCATAGTCTGCAAAAATATTTTTCAAAAGAATAACATGACTCTACAACTCAACTAAGTGAGTATGCCCTTCCTATCACCAATGACTCATACATACATCAATCTCCCAGCCAAGTGGGGATTTACCAAATGTTTATACTGACTGAAATAGAAATTATTACATCATCCTTCCCATGCAAAGTGGGGTTACAAATTAGGTCTTTGCATGACCTTTACATCAAATGATATACATGACTTTTATAACAATGACTAGCAATATAAACAAGACCATGAAAGTCATCAACAACTATCATACACCATATATGATCTACACCATAAGCATATGTCACCAGCATCCAGACCTGTAACCTGCAATACCATTATCATGGCCAACCAACAATAACATGCAACTCAAGTGATCATCCATGAATCTGATATGAATGCCAACAATGCGACCTCAAGTATCATAGCAAGATGTATCATTTAGCTACATAAGCATCATCACCAAAGACTTTTAACCATAATGGCAACAATGCATTATTCGAAGCATATGCTCCCCCTGAACTTGTTCCATCTGTTCACTGTCAAATCTGATCATGCATATATTAGCAAGAAGTATCAAGGCATCATCATCAATTAGATATACTTCAAGTTAACTTGTGAGAATCAAAAAAACTTCTAAATAGCATCTTATGGGTACCAACACATTTCCACACATCATCAACAGATTGTAACCATCATCAAACAGAGCAAATAATTGACTGAACCATATCAGACCCTTTTTTTTTTAGTCTGTCCCACTGCTTTTCCTCAAACCAACATATATGCGACTATGTAGCTTTTAACTCGTGTATATATGCAACTTGTCTTCATGAAACTTGTGTATGAGATTTATAACACTGAAGTTTCACACTTTCAACTCCCTCTGAGTCTAACATGTTTGTATACTCTGCTATGCCACATCTTTCTGACTGTACTTCCTTCTTCTTCCATATCTTCGAGTGTGATGATGTTTTCTCCTTTTGGTATGGTGCCCATAATTTGTTCCTGCATTCCTTTGCTATATGTCCAAACTTGTTACATGCATAACATCTTACATATTTCATATTCCTTCTGTAGCAGTCAATGGCTTTGTGACCAAACATATTGCAAGAAAAACAATATTCCTTAAAATAACTGGAACATGATGATCTTTCTATGCAACAGTCTTGAACCATTCTACTTTTACATCTTGTTGCAACATGTCCAAGATTATGACATACATAACACTCAACATTATTCATCTGAAAAAATAACTGACTATCACTTCCATAGTTTGGAGTAAAATATTTTCTTTGAAGGATTTCTTTCCTTGGTTGTTGATGGGGTTGACCTCTTATCTCCTTGTTGAACATTTTAGGTTTTGCATTAGAGTTCCTTGCCTCACCCTGTGAGCTAGATTCACCTTCAACAGATTCATAAAAACCAAGACTAGTTTTGATAGTAGGAGACCTTTGACTACTAAGAATATCATCCAAAATCTTAGTACTATCTTGAAATCTCAACATTTTATCTTTTTCTTCTAATTTACTTTTTAAGATATTTACCTCAATCTAATGTTGTTATCCCTTTTCCAGATATTGCTTCTTCAAGATTTCTTCAGCCTTTCTTCCTTCTTCCACTTGTTGCCTTAATTTGAGAATCTCATTTTCTTGTTCTTTATCTGCTTGAGGTAGTTCTTCAGTCTTCTTATTTTTTAATGATATCACTTCATCTTGTAGCATTTGATGTACTTTGAAAGCACACTCCAGCTAAGCTTTTAATATGGTAACTTCTTCTTTGAGGGCACACTCCCTTTTGTTAAATAGATCTTGTTGATCTATGATTTTATCTGATGCTTCATTTGCTTGTTCATCTTGAGGTGATTTGGAATCTGAATCCTTGCTTCCATCTAATGGCCAATTGTCTCTCCTGTTGTCACCGTTCCTTTGAGTTGTGTTCTTCTTTTGAGGTGCTTTCTTCTTTAGCTTCTTTCCCATTGTTCTACGGATCTCCTTCAAGCGATCAAGCTTCTACCAAAGGACCTGCTCTGATACCAATTGCTCGAAATAACATTGAGAGGGGGGGGGGGGGGGATGAATCAGTATTAGCAAATTAATAACCTTTTCATTTCCATAATCAAATTCATATACACTACTTCAGTTAAGGGAACACATGTGTACATGCAACTGTGTTTAGTGCAACTAGCATATATCCAACAAACTTATGATTCAGTTAATTCATCATATGTTGATCTTTAATTAGTGCATCAAAACTTCATTAACCATATAAACAGTAACCAGGTTCAGTAAAAATAGAACAAATCATCACACACATGAACACCAAGATATAAGGTGGAAACCCAATGCGGGACAAAAACCACCTGCTACTTGTCTTCCTTTAATATATGAAAAGCCTATTTACAATCTTGTATTGCCGCAGACTCATACCAATACGCAGGCACCCACTTGCAGAAGGCTACAACCTTCTCTCATTCTCCAGCTTCTACTGGAAGGGAGCTACAACCCCCTGGCTCTTGTACTAGCCGATATATTTACTAGTTTGTAGACGCCGGCCTACTAAAGGCTACAACCTTCACTTGTTTTCCAGCTGCTACTGGAAGGGAGCTGCAACCCCCTGGCTCTTGTACTGGCCGATATGTTTACCAGTACGTAGGCGCCAGCCTACAGAAGGCTACAACCTTCTCTCTTCCTCCAGGGACCACGTTTCATAAATTTTTAGACTGGATATGTTTGGAACACAACACCATAATCTGATGGCCACATTTCATCCAATTTTCATACTGGACCCATCAACATCATTGAAGCTCAAAATCAATCACCACTGCAATACAACCATTGCATTAACCAATCATTAAATACTCAATCATCAATCTCTGAATCACTCACAACTGAATCACACAGTCACTAGAACACAGAGCAGAACCCAGAACTCTGCAACAACCACTAGAACCATCTACAAATTCAGATATCATATTTCATAATGTATACGCTACTCTGATGAACTGAACAAGCGTGTATACGCACTTTTACCAAAGTGAACCAGCGTACAGATCTGCAAATACTAACTTAACAACTTCACAACTATTTCAGAACTCAATCATACCCAGATCATAACATTTGCAGAATAGAACATGTGTCAGTATTTAGATCTAGTCTATCCATGATCAAACCACATAATGATAATGCATTCCAAGCCTTAAGATCCCGATCCATCATCCATCATCATCCACATAGGTGCATCCTTAGTTCAAATCAAGCAGAGCATCACAAACCCATAACCTACATACCGGATATCACACTTCATCAAATATTCAATACTTGCAAACTTTGCCTAATGATCTTCTCCTCCTTATATAGTTTTAGGCCTTTCTCAATACCATGGATGAAAGCCACTTAGGCCCAATACCTTGGACCAAATACCTATGGTCAATACCTCGAACCAAATACCATGGACCAATACCATGAATCAAAATACCATGGACCAAATACCTTGGACCAAAACTCAGTTTTCCAAGATATATGCGCTTTTCCTTCTGTGAAAGTGTGTGTATACGTTATACGCTCCTTTTGGTCTATTAACCCGCATGTATATGCTTCTTTGTCAAGGTGAACCTATGTATACCTCTCTCTAATCATTAATTATTTGCTATTGACCTACTGCACTATGATCTGACATCTGAGTGAGTTGCCATCAAGGACAACACCTGTATCATAATGCCAACATTATTACAATTTTTTTTTCTCTTTAGATTTGTATAGATATATATATATATATATATATATATATATATAATATATTATATATATATATATATATATATATATATATTACTATTAATAATGTATTCATTCAAATTAAAATTATCCTAGAAAATAGAGAACAATGAAATAAAATATCACACAAAAATTTGACACAAGATATGACCTAGGAAACCCTTTCGAGAGAAAAAACCCAACTGGAAGGTGAGGTCGGTCCTGCTCTCTTTCTCTAAATAGAAAATGGTGTTCAAGTAAAAATAAGTATGGCATGTGGCTTATGGGATACTCCAGTGAAAAACCCTATTTATGTCCTCTATCTCCTATTTTTTCTCTACTATGGAACATATGCACTTGAGATAATGGAACCCCTTTTCCTTGTAGTGGCTCGGTTATAACACAGCCCAATAGCTTACTAGTGGTTAGGTTGGACTACCTTAACTCTTAACCAGATTTACAATATAGACTCTTATAGATTCTTCTTCATCATAATTACGTGGCTAGCCCATTTTTCATGAGTAATGGTGGTTGACATGGCATCCTCTCGAATTATGGTGGTGAAAACAGGAAGGTCAACTTCTGAGTGGAATAACGTTCACATGCAAACTTTGATTCATGCACCACTGGAAAGATATCTATGTGTAGGATATGAAAAAATGGTTTTACGCTAAAGCAAAAAAAATTTACACCCAAAAATGTCACTTGATGCCTAAAAAATGCTCCTAGAAGGTTTTAGACCCTAATTTTCCAAACTGTGTCCCACCGGTAAAAATGGTCCTGGGAGTTGATTCCTCTACTTTTCCACTTGGGAAGCATTAAGATGGATGAAAAACAATATAATGATCCAACATGTATCACATATGATTATGGTTTTCTATGCCTTCTTTATCAAGATATCCCCTTCAAATCTAATGAATAGGCACAACAATATTTGATGCCCTAAAAGATGCACTATCTGAATCTCCACTCATTAGTCCCCCTAATTTCATAAAGGATTACACATTATATTTATTTGCATTCGATGTCGCCAACATTTATGTGTTAGTTCAAGAGGGGGACAATAACCGTGAGCATGTCATTAATTATGTGAGAAAATATTTGTTGCATCCATCCCTTAACTATGATCAAGATGAGAATCTCACCCTCAGATTAGCGCATGCAGCCCAACAACGACACCTCTATATTTTATTATACATTACAAAAGTAGTAACGAGTTCAGACCCATGTGTTACTTAATAAGTTGCAAAGTGATGAATCACAAGATTTCCCAATGGATTGTAATACTTTAGGAATTTGACCCTAATTTTTCCTCTTCGAAGAGTAAAAGGGCCCTTATACTCATTGAATACATCACACATTTACCATTTAAAACCAACAATTTCCCAGTTGATGACGATTTCCTAGAAGAAAACTTGTTCATCATATATTCTGATGATCCTTAGTATGGTGATATTATAGTATGCACAATATGGTGACATTATCATATACTTGCACTCACAAAATTTAATCCCCACCTCTCAAGAGATGATCATCAATGTATAGCCCATCAAGTACCATTGTACCTCCTCATTGGAAACATTTTATACTGATGGGGAGTGGAAACCATCTTATGTTGATTTCTCACATTAGAAGAAATTGAACATGTCCTAAATGACTACCATATTAGATCCTATGGGGGGCATCTATCAAGGATGTTAACCTCCCATAAAGTGCTTCATGTATGTTATTTTTGGCCCACGCTCTTTTGCAACTACATTTAAGCTATCAAAATATGCATCAAATGTGAATCATTTGTGAATAAAACATGGGCACCTCCTACTCTCTTTCATCATGCCATCATGTTAGGCACCTTTTTCAAATGGGATGTTAACTTCATGACCTGCAACCCACCCTCTAGCAATAGTCACAAATATATCATAGTCACCATCATTTATTCACTAAGTGTACTAAAGAAATTCCCACCTTCAACAATACTATATATATTGCATACCACTTTTTCTTCAATCATGTCATCACATAATTAAACGTCTGCAAAGATCTTGTCTCAAATCATGGAAAACACTTTGTGAATGAGGTATTTCAAGAGCTTTCATCATTGTTTGTTTTGTCCCATGAGATTGCTTCACCACACTACTATGAATCCAATGGTCAAGTTGAAGCTATCAACAAATTCCTTGAGAAGATGTTTCAGTGCATGGTGAACAAATATAAGACCAATTGGCACCTCGTGATTTTTTCTTTCCTTCTAATATAGCACACTTCAAGCAAAAATATCCACCAACTTTGCACCCTTTCATCATGTGCATGAGGTCAAAGAAAACCTACCCATAGAATGTGAAATCCTTACCTTATGTACAACAGTAAAACTTTTTCTAGACACTACTCTCCTTGAGAAATACCTCAATTCTCTTAAAAATATCAACAAAGATCATTGTGCTTCCCTATCGAACAATGAGACCACCAAGAAGTGATCTAAAGCCACATTTGACCATACCATCAATCTCCATTCTTTTAATGAGAGAGACCTCATCTTATGGTATGATGTCACCAAGGAAGATTTGGGTCCCAGGAAGTTCAAAAACATATGGAAGGGTCCTTACATCATCAAACATTTCCCCATCAAAGGTGCCTACATAATGGCTTGTCCTATTGGCATGTGTCTCAAATACCTTGTCAACACACTCTATCTTGAAAAGTTATACATGTAACTACAATATTTCCATCAAATCTCTTCTATTATATATGGTATTTTTTCACTTCTTATATTCATATCCCCATGAACTATGTTTCTAATATATCCCCTCACTTTACTTAACATATGGATTATCCACTAACATACCACATCAATTTTTTTATCAATTCTAGTTAATGGAATCATAATATTTCCTCTATGGCTTGGGCCATTTAATCCCTTGATCAAACTCTACTTCATCCAAATGGATTCTTCATTAGGTCAACTACAAATAACCAATTTGAATACGTTATCTTCATAATTTGGTTAGCTAATTTCGTCTAATTGTGCATTCACCACTTTAATGTATTCCTTAATTCTTATATTGTTGTCACACAATTGAACAATTCCTTTTAGGTGTGTGATCTTCACCTCTTTAGAAAATACGTACAACTAAGGTTGTTAACTTTAAATTTTGAACACATTACATTCATGCACGTCTCAAAAAATAAAAATTGATTTTTCAATTGAATTACAAACCTCATTTAAATTGGAAAGCATCATATTGACAATTGAATCATGATCCATATATAACATGTGGTGTAAATAACAAAGAATGTAGCACATAACATCACATCATAACATAATCAAAGTAAATAAATATATCACATAAATCAAGAGACACATTATCATAATCACAAAAATATATGTATATATCATCAAATATATAGGTTCAAAAAAATACATAATGTGGGTTGGTAGTCATGACTCTGGCCATAATGAAAAAATAATAAGTGTGCCATATACATTCATTGGGAGCTTCTCATAATGGATGACCCTTACAAAAAATACATCATAGTTAAATAGAATCCCCATCTAAGGGGGTGGCAGAGCTAGGGCCTCACCCTATCCACCCTTCCTTGTTACCGGAGGTTCCTCACGTATAGCTCCCTAGGGAACCAAAATCTGGATCATTGTTAATGCTACCACTATAGCCCACCTCAGTGTAGGTTACCACTCCTTTTTCAAGGTCAATATCGTGTCCACTCTTACATCAGCCCAACCATCCTCTAGGAAGTCATATAGCACAATGACCATCCTCTAATGGAGGTTTGCATCCCACCTTTGTAACTTTGCATTCTCCTCATGGAGACAATGAACCTCCTCATTGCTAGGATCTTCTCTCTCCCTTGGATCTTAGGATTAAATAGCCTTAGAAGCATGGCAACATATCTTCCATGTTCATAGTCCTCCCTCAGGCTCACCCTCAATGGGCCACACCAAACCAATCCAAATAGGAAGAGGAGCTCAAGCTCCCCCTCTCAAATCATCATGTACAACTGGCCCTTCACAACTTCCTAGTCCCATATATGTAACCACAAAATCCAAAGTAATGTAAGATGCATATCATAAATAATCAAATAAAACATAAAAACTAGCATATACACACAAATGAAAAAAAAAAATATATCCATATGCCCATATGCCTCCCCTAGGGGAAGGATCATCTCTAGATCATGTTGAAAGTCCATGCTAGATTATCTCTAGATTGTGTTGGAAGTCCATTCTAGCATAGGATAACTACAAGATAATTTATGGAATAAAGAGCCAACATCTCTTGACCATAGTTTTCCAATATCGACCAGTCTACCCACCACCCTCTCTAATCATCAAACCTCTCCATTACCTCATACTAGGCTAGGTGGGGGGTTATCATAGTGACCTTGATCTAGGGTCAGATCAATATCACCCTCCAAAAGGAAAGCATATGAGTAATCCAAAGGTGAACCCAAATAGTTGGCCCCACACACTTCGAGTCAATTAGGTCATAAGATGGGTGTTGACTAGATGTGCTTATGAGAAGAAGGTCATATGAACCATCCTCTCTAATATGCCCATTTGGGCCCCTATAATCCTATGGCTAGTTATCCCACCATACTTCTAGAGAATAAATGCGACGATCGACCAAATTGATACATCTCTAATGTGTCCAATCCTAATCACACCACCACCATACTAGAAAAATGCCCACTCATCACGAGGTCACAAAAAGGTCACACTAGTAGGATTTGCTCCTTCTGTTGCTTTAAAACTATCAAAAAATAGATATATAACTTTGTCAATATCTTGAGGTGCTCCCTCGCACTTGGAATCGCTCCCATTTAGGCTTCCAACACCCAACCACAAATCTCAACAACTTCTCCTGGGAGTAAATTAGGGGACAATGAAAATACTTTAGTAACACCCACTCAACTAGTTCTCATTGAGCCTCTGAGGTGGCGTGCACTACATATTAAATTTTTTCATAGTCCTGCTCATGAAAATGTGGCACCATGATGGATCCCTACAACCCAAACATTATGTTATCCTCCCCTCGCCCCCCTCCAACAAAAAAAACACACATTTTTCATTTACTTATATATATATATTATTATTATTATTATTTTAATACTAGAGGAATCGGCAACGACGATGGTATCGTACTTGCGTTACACATGGTCGAGTCCCATCGGCTACCTCTATAACCTCTAGGAGGGCCCACAACAGCCTGCGTGTACGTCCCCCGGGTAATCTTGGGGTTTAAACTCGTGACCTGCATCGTTGCACGAACAACTTAGCAAATCGTTTGCTTGCCATTAGACCAAACCCTTGCGGGCATTTACTTTTATATTTTAATGCTATTAATTTTTTTCATTATATATATAAGAAAATCACTATATGTACCTCAATAATCTACCTCATATTATTGAGGAGGTTTGGGGTCAATTCAGAGGGAGTGTCCTTATTCTACTAAGCTTAATGCAACTACGCACAACAAATTATGTAAGTTAAGTGAGTTTCAAACGTTAAATGGCCCCAATATTAATTAGCCAAACAAGGCGTACACAACTTAACCTAGCCTATTATAATTACTATTATAAATTTTAATAGTAAAAAATATACACATATACTCACTAAAATTATTGCATCAAGAAGCACTCTATAGCTAGAGCCCAATATAAAGGTAGATGTGTAGGTGTAAATGTTTGTAAAATATGACATTTAACATAAACATTTAGCATTTATATGTCCACTCAATTAAAAAATCATAAAAGGTTAGTGCTCCATTTAGCATTTATATGTCCACTCGATTAAAAAATCATAAAAGGTTAAAAGTAATATAGAGCGGGGGAAGATGCTAGGTGCTATAGTGTCTGTAAATGAGTGTAAACATGTAAATCCTTGTTGGATTAATAATAAAAAGTTACAAGTAATAAAAATAATAAAATTCAATTTGTTACATTATAATTTTGTGAGCAGCTTAGTCCCTAGAACTATAACTTAGTCCCTCGAACTAAAGTAAGAAACTATGCTATGGGGAAAATTGCATAAACTTTTGTAAGTTTTTTTTTACAACTTATTCCTACCCATTTTTTATGCAAAGGCTTTCTCAAAATTATGGTGGGAAGTAATTCATGGTATATATGTTATTTACTTGAGTATAAGTTATTTTAAGTATTTTACTTTTGGACAGTTTTACTGCAAAGCTTAAGCATAAAAAATCAGAACACAAATATCTAAAAATCATGCACAAATATTGCAACCATATCCATAAATTATGGCATAAAATTTGGGGTAGTTATCCATATGGAATTATATTGTGCAAAGGTGGTCATAAGAGCTTCAAGTTATGGTCCAATAAAAATTTTGAAAAATAAATATTTATTTTTCAAAGTTAAACATTATAATTTGCATTGGTCACTGCTAAACTAATAGTGATCAATAGACAAATTGATTTATAGTCATGCCTTGGCAAGGACTAATAATGATTAAATTTAATTAATATGCACATAAAACTTTACTACTTACAATAAACTTACAATATAACAAGTTTATTAACCATGGATATCCACCTCCACTTTATAAGTTTCCTTTATTCATTTTACGATTAGCCTTTATAGGTGTATTCATGGGATTACTATTCCCATGCCTTTCTTTGTGGTGTTCTTATAACTATCATATTTATCTGCTTAGTATTTTAAACTCAAATATTTGTTTTGTCATCTCAATCAAAGTGGCTTCAAAAATCCATTAATATTTATTGCAAACCAATTAATTACTTCCATTTTCTTTGTGTTAATTTGTATTTATAAGGCTACAATTTTCCTATAACCCTAAACCTTCCACGAAGTTGAACTTTTTAACATCCTTGCTTTATTATTTTAAAATTTTAGGTTTATAATTTGTAAACCCTAACCCTTAGGGTATAATTAGGTATTCTATTTCCTTCGAATGAACAAAAACATGGATGTGGTCTCGACATTTCATGCAAACACATGGAAATAGGTTTTGCTAAACTTTCCATCTTTGGTTTTAACCCTACAAGGCCTTTTTATAAACAAAAATTGTAAAATATTGTTATATTTATCTTTTTTTACAAGGCCTTTTCTAGACAATGTAGAGCTTCAAATGAGAAAAGGAAAAAATCCATGGTTTTGAAGAGGGAAGTTGTTGCAATGCCATATTACTTATGTCTAGGGATTGATGTCAAATTGGTTAAAGCAATGGATCTTTCAAAAAAAAAATCTAGTTGTTCGAGCGAACTAGAGGCCAGAAATTTAGTAAAGAGTCCATTATTTCAAGGCATGATCAATTCCTCTGTGTAAAGGTCTCGGAGTGTCCAAAAATTATCATGTTGTCAAAGGGTTCGTTTCATCTAATCTTCAAAGCCTGTGAGGTGGATGCGCATGTTGAAGGTACTATCTAGTCCATTGATTTCACTCTCATTATATTCAAATTTTGGGCTTCAATCTTTGATGTTGGCTAGGAAAGGAGTGATGTGGTTCCCGTATGGGTCTATCTACTAGGTTTTCCAATACATATATGGTACCCTCATATTTTTTCAAACTTGGGAAACATTATTGGTAGCTTTCTTGAAGCGGATTATTCATTTCAGGGGCCAAGGGATTTGTTTGTGGCTTGAATTCTGGTTAGCTTGAACCTGCGGAAGAAATTACATGATTCTATCAATATTGGATAGGTAGGGGAATGGCTAAAGTTGGTGGATTATGAAGTTATACCTTTGTGATGTCATTGGTGTCAAAAGTATGGACATTTAGTCCAATATTGCAACCTTAAATTTCATCAAGTTATGGATTTTGCACTAGTTTCAAAAAAGAAGCGAGTGAAGGTTGGAGGTAAGATGGATTTGGATAGTCTAGCAGATGGGTGATTAGAGGGTGAGCCTTAGATATCTTTGGGATCGATGGACCCTAGTGACATGTACACTGACTGCATTGTTTCATATTCTTCTAGTTTGGAGGCAGATACATCTTCCTTTGTATATGTTTCGACATCAACTCCTCCTTCCATGAGTATTTATCATCCTTTTCCTCCTGTATCTTTTCTTATTAATTATTTATCTGTTCTTGAGTTTAGATGATTTGGCTTCCACTTCTGGGAGTGGGTTTCATGGGTCTCTAAATTTGGTCACAACTTTACCCACTACCAAGGAAATTTGTTCTATCTCTCTTACTCTTTCAAGATATACTACTCTTAGGGCCTCTATCTCTTCTGGTTTTTCCGGGATTTTGGAGGGAGGGGATATATTGTTCAATCTCAGATCCAGACTTATTTTTTCCATGTATGAGGGCTTTTCTGGAGGGATTGACCTATTTTGTGTCTTTGTTGCCAAATCCGAGGGGCGGGGTTGTAAATAAAATTTATACAAAGCCAAAGACAAGTCTTGTGAGGAGATGGTCATGGATCGTCAATCATCCATTGATGGGGAAATTATAGAATTACCCCCCTACATAGTGCTCCCTAATGAATTTTCTCTCCTTCAATTTTTGGGGTTTGGCAAGTGATCCTAAAAAACTTGCTCTTCGTCATCTATTCCAAATCGAACATCATGATGTTATTTTTCTCTAGGAAGCTCTTAGAGATGGGACTGTTGTTTCTTATTTCCTTGAATAAATAAATCCCAATTGGGACTTCATTTTGGATGATGTTCTTGGTTGTTCTAGTGGTATGGTGGTGGGTTGGGATTCTAGGAGGTTGATCATGGAAAATTTCTAGAGTTTTTCAAATGGGTTGGGGGTGGAGGTCTTTCTAATGGAGTTGAATTCTTCAATCACTTTTATTAATATCTATGGACCTCATGTTGATTGAGTTACATATTGGAATGAGTTGTTTAATAAATCCTTTATCTTGAGGGATAACCTAAATTTTGGGGGTTGATTTAAATTTCTCTATAGGGAAGTTGGAATCTTGGGGTTTCCAAGCATGGGCTAACCCTTTATCTGATTTTTTTCAAACAAGTTATCTTCTAGAAGCCTCATTGGTTTAGCACCTAGGTGAATCACTCAAACTTGGCGGAACATGCGGTTGGGTGACGATTTTGTGGCTAAGCACATTGATCGTATCCTGGTCGTTGAACCTCTACTCCAGTGTTTCCATTTTTTTCAATGGTGGGTGGCCTCTAGGGGGATCTCTGATCATTTTCCAATTCTTTTTGAAATCTTGGGTGCTTCTAGATATCCATCTAGCCCATTTAAATAAATTCCCAATGGACCCTAGACTTAGGGTTTTATGATCTCTTCAAAGAAAATTGGCATCCTTTCTCTGAAGGCGATGCCAAATCAACGGTGGCACATTTCCTTCAAAATATCAAAATATTGGCAAAGTAGTGGGCTGCAAAACCTCGGTTGAGAGGAGGATTTTATATTAAAGGATATAGAACTTCATATTAATCGTTATTCCTCTACTCTTGGAGAGGTTGTTCCCAAACTTTGTTCTCAGGACTATTTTATCCACAATGCTTACAACGTAAGGTGCTCTTGGACTCTAAGGAGGCCACTTGGAGACTTAAAAGCAGGGCCATTTGGCTAGAGTGTGGAGATGAGAACAAGAAATTCTTTCATTCTTATGCTAAGGGGAGAAAGTTTACAAATACCATTTGGAGTATGCAGGGGTTGGGGGATGAACCTGTTTGTTCTTTTGGTAGGGTTATCCTCACTTGGATATGCTCACTTTTGATCCATTTACTCTTATTTGGTTAGCACAAATATTTTTGAGGCAATATGGGTAGCAAAATTCTTCCCTAATTTTATTGAGGTTGACGATAATATGGATTTTATGGTTGTGGTCTCAGAGGGTGAATTAAAGGAAGTCCTTGCAAATTTTCAAAAAGATAAAATCCCAGGGCCGGATGGCTGGGTTGTGGAATTTTTTATTACATATTACAATCTTGTGGGCCCAGATCTTCTTCTGGTGGTTAATGAAGCTAGGGTGGGAGGCCATATACACCCCGATTTCAATTCTACCTTCATTTCTTTAATTCTAAAGGTGGAAAATTTGGCATCTTTTGAGGACTTTCATCTTAATCCTTTGTGAAACTATGTGTATAAAGTCATCACAAAATTTATTTCTAGGAGGATTAAGCCAATTATCTCCATATGTATATCCGAGGAAAATTTTGTTTTTCCGGAGGGAAGACAAATTCACGAAGTTATGATCATGTGAATTGTCTCTTCCTATGCCTTCTTATGATACGTGTGGGGTTTTAGGTTCCTTTCATCAACTAGATTATGAATTGTGTCATTTATGTATCCTTTTTTGTCCTTATCAATGGCTTGGCCTCTTCTTTTTTCTCGACCCAAAGGGGACTTAGGCAGGGGTGTCCACTTTCACCACTTTTGTTCCTACTTATTGTGGAAGGGTTGAGACGGTTGCTATTAGAGGCTAAAGGAAGGGGGTCCTTTGTGGGAATCAATTTTGCACATCTCCTTTCCATTACACATTTTTTTTGTAGATGATATCCTCATCTTCCCAAATGGATCATTACGAGACATGGAAACCCTGTAGGACATCCTCAGATGTTTTTGCAAGGTCATGGGTAGGTTATCAATGCTAATAAGTCTTTATTTTCTATCTTAAATGTCAGTGAGCTAGTAATTCAACCCTTATAATAATTCTTTTATTGACCAAGGCCTAAAATATTTGAGCTTTCAACTCAAGCCAAATTGCTATAAGAAAGAAAACTAAAAATGGTTCATCTCATAATTGGAGAAAATATTGAAAAGATAGAGATTTAGATGGCTATCTCAAGTGGGTCAACTGGTTTTGTTCAAATCAATTCTTGAAGTCATTCCAGTTTACTAAATGTCCTTGGCTTGGATTCCAAGGGGGGTGTTGGAAAAAGTGTGTCATCTATGTTTTAAATTCCTATGGGCTGGGTCTCGGGAAGATTATGTGCTCCCTTAAGTCAAGTGGTCTCACATTTCTATGCCCAAACTCCTTAAAGGATGGGGTTAAAAAAGCATTTATATTTTCTCTCGGGCACTGACTACTAAATGTGGATGGAGACTTATTGATTCGCATAGTCTTTAGACTAGTGTAATATCTCAAAAATACTTAGTTCCCCATACAGTGGAGGAATGGACTTTCTTCCTCAACATTCAAGAACCAATATATCTGTGGTATGGAGAGCAGTATTAAATTCTTTTCATGTGATAACTACAAGGTTGGCATGGAAAATTGGGTCTGGATCGAAGATGTGGTTGGGCATGGATCTGTGGATTGGTATTGGAAACAATCATATTTTATCCTTGGCTCTAATTTCCTTGCTCAGGGAGTAGGGTTACACCATACTTGCACACATAAATGAATAGAGATGCACTTCCATTTGGAGTCAGTGGTGGTTTTTGGCATCATCTCTTGACCTAGTAGGGGAATTTCATAGGGAATGGGTTGCTTATCTAATTTCTCTATACACAACACACATCCGCCTCTCTGATGAAAAGGATGCCCTAATTTCGACCAGAAATGCACATGGAAAATAATCTCCTAGAGCTAGTTATATTCATTTAAATATCATTTCACAGTAGGTGCATTTGTTTGCTGGTGGTTGGTTCTTTGGTCTACAAAATATCCCTCCAAAACAAAACAAAAAATTATGGTGCATTCTAAAGGGTAAAGTCCCCACTTGGGACATTATGAAACATCGACACAAGATCGACCTCAGTTTGCGCTACTTGTGTTGGAATGTTTCTGAGTCTATTATGCATATATTTTATCATTGTTCATTCACATGACAAGTATTTTTGTCTTGTCGTAGTGTTCTGGGGGAGGCATGTAGGTGGGAGTGAGATTCCTTTGTTAAAATTTGGCGAGGTTAGATTGATAACAAGGATATATTTCACTATTAACCGTTGCCCCTCATTGTTGCTTGGGGCACCTGACTAGCCCATAATTAGGCCATTTTCAGGGACACTCCTTCCTTCCTGATTCAAACAGCGACAAATTATCTGGCTATTTCATAACATTCTTCATAGATTCAGTTAAGGGGTAAGATGCAAGAGGTTCTGGTTAAAACTTTGGATTTCAATAATCCTTGGGGTTTTTTTATGGGGTCTCATAGGAGGAGGGGAATAAATGTGGAGGGGGGTCCATTATTTATCTATATGAACAGGTTTTCTTTCATATCAGTATGGCATTGGGCGGGGATCAAATAATTGCGTTGAACTCTTGGCGTGAAAATCCTTGATTGCTTTTTTTCTGGAAAAAGGTTGTGACCGACTTTAGATTTTCAAGGACTCACTCCTAGTGGTAAATTGGGTTAATGATACTCAACCTTGCCATACAATTTCTCTCTCTCGTATACTATCTAGTATTTTTTGTCTATAAGGTACTTTTGTTTATATGACTATTAATCATGTTTACAAGGAATGGAATAAGGTTGTTGACAAGTTTTCTAAGGAAGGCTTACTTATGGATTGGGGGCTTTGGAATGTGACTGAATTTGGTGAACCGACTCCATATCAGTTTTTCCATCGCCCTTTTATTGAAGATCATGTCCTAGTGAACTTTGGTTTATTTTTTTAGCCAAGCACTTTGATGTACATATTTTCTTCTCTACACTCATATTTATTTTATGTTTTGTTATGTTTTATTTAGTATGTTGTATATATATTGGTGCTTAATGTGCAATACCATGATATTTTTTTTTGTTGTCTTTGTACAACCATACTATATGGGCCATTGTGTTTTGCGACATGTGTATATTTTTTATTGTATCTCGCATGGGGACATGGTTTTTATTTTCCATGGAATGCATGGTAGAATGCATATGCATAATGTATTTTTGAACCTTTTTTTGAATGAATAAAATTATGGATTTTTTTCGAGGAAAAAAAAAATTCCATCCATAAGGACCAAGTTGCATAGATTTTTTGGATGGACGTGTATGCACTTCCTGAGCAAGTTGCATGGAAGTTTTGGATGGACATTCATGCCATCCATAAATAGTATGCAATGCAAATAACACCACACAAGGCACTATGCATAGGGAAATTTAGGTTGGAAAAAAATCAAAAGTCCATTGAACTTTATCAATCTCCAACAACCTTCAATTTGTATTAGCATGCACTATAAGACATAGCATTTTGTAGTTACTTGAGCTTACACGCTCAGTTCATATTTTTTCAACTGACGAAATCGCGCTTGGGGTAGATCTCAGGTGTACATAATCCTGCCTGGGATTGGACCACGAGACCTATGGTACCAAACCTCCCCACCTAACCATTGAACCACAACTGTGAGACTCAGTTATTTGTACCTTATCGAACAGAGTCCCCTTCTGGATGTTGTTACCATAAGTTGGTTCATCGCTACAATTCAAAGGTGGTAGTTTTAGCTTCGTCGTCTAATTTAACTTCTTAATGCAGTTTTTATTATGTTCAGAAAAGATGGTATGAATTTTATCCTCTTTAAGGTAGTTTTTATTGCGTCCACGTCATCATATTGACACTCAAAAGCTTTTGTCATGGACCAATGGTTTAAATTTCAAGTATTTTCAACCATTTTTTGGAAGTCAATCCTTTTCCTATTTTTGCGAACTTGCCAAATCAATGAGCAGCATAGTGCACAAGTTTATATCTATATATATATAATATATATATATATATATAATATTATATATATATATATATATATATATATATATATATATATAAGAGAGGCAATATCGCATAATGAAAGTTACGATTTTTCCTTGGGGAAAAAGAGAGGTATGATTGTAACTCCTAGGCAATGACTCAGGTTTTATTATTTATTCAAAAGAAATTTAGGGGCTATTCATTCAAATTTCATGTTGTTCGCCTGTATTTGTGGAGTTCCTACCTGTTGCGAACTTTCCAAATTAGTGAGGAGCAAAGAAAACATAAAATGTGCAAAGTTTTTAAGAATGAAATATAAGGCAACATTATAATGTGTACAAAATGATTTGGGTTGATGTTTTTATTAAAGGGAGTGAATAAGTTGAATAGCTCAGAGGATTTTTTACATGTGAGAAGTGGATGAGTTTGTCTATCCATGAGGTGTAGACTAGTTGGTTTGAGTTGGTTTTAGTCTTCATCAAATCTCAAGTTCAAACTTTATATGGAGGAGGTTGAGGATGGGAGCTAATTATGGGGGAAACAAACTATCCCAAGGAATGTATAGGTTGACTAAGTCTCCCTAGCATGTAGGGAAAAAAGGATGGTTTTATCTTATCTAAGGTTGGCCCTAGCCTAGGCTCTACCTAGCTTACGAAAAAAGGACAATTTTGTCTAATTATGTATGTGAAATGTTAGTTTTGTATTGTGTGATAAGTGTAAGTTGTTGGTTAATTATCATTATGTATGGCATAATAAAATGTTAGCATTTTTGGAGATTAAATTAACATGACAATATTATTGTGATCTACATGGAATGTCAGTGGTATGGCATGTGGTGAGCACAATATGGTGGTCCTGTATCATTGCATGGTACAACATGGTGCTAGAGTTAGCTTAAGCTCTTCCTAACTTGGAAAAGCAAAAGGATAGGATTGTCTAATAGTGTATGTGAAATGCTAGTTCATTATGTATGATGACTATAAGTTTTCGGTCACTTATCATTATGTGCTACATAATAAAGCATTATCATTTTTGGGGGTCAAATTCACAAGACAATCTGATTGTGATCTATATGGAGTTTTAGTGGTATGGCATGTGGTGAGCACAAGATGGTGGTCACATATCATTTTGTGGTATAACATAGTGTTAGTGCTCCTAGAGGTCATATTCACATGGAAACATGGCACTTATCATCACTAAACATACATCCATGGCATTAAATCTCATTTACACTCCTCCATCTTAAATAAGTGAAAGCGAGGAAAAAGGAAGCTTGTGAGATTTAAACCTAGGTGTTGTGAATTGGCCAAAAGGGAGGAAAAATATAAAATAGTGTATTGTACTTTGGAACTCTAGATAAACTTAGAAGGGAAAATGGGAATGAGATTTGAATATAAGTGTTGTGTTGATGTAGAAGTATTGAAATTCCATTTCTTGGCTTCTTAATTGGATGTGTGGATTCATGAGAAAGTGGTAGAAGTGCATAATGTAAATCATCAACCATTAGATTATTGTGCTTCCAAATAGTGGATTGAGTCAAGGAACATATGAAAAAGGTAAATCGTCAAAGGATTTTTCTCCCAAATAGTGGAATGAGTCAAGGAATATATGCACAAATGGACAAGGAAGCGACATGTACATTAATAAAGAAAGAATTTATGCATGAAGGAAAATAGAGACCAAGAGAAAGTTGGAAAGAGTAGTTATGAAGATAGTTCAAAGAAACTAAGAGGTTAAACATGGAACAATTACATTAGACATTATGACAAAAGCAAGACTGCATGAGGGTGATTGTGGTTCTCAACTAGAAATAATGTGAATGCTAAAGACCATAGGTTCCCCTGGTAAGTACAAGGACAATAGGAAAAAAGCAATGTTTATAGAGACTATTTCCCAAACATAAAATTATAGTTATCCAAAGGGTAAGTGCCTTAGTAAAGTAAGAGAGAATAATTCAATGGGGCATCTGCTTGTTATTGTGTATCCTTTTAAGAATAAGAGTATTATTGCATTACCACATAGCGATCTTTTGATGTTTTCTTGGAGTGTTCAATATTGTGAGTGAGGAGTCATTCATTTCCATTGTTAAGTTATACTATTAAGTTTCCTTGAATATAAGAGTGGAAAAATAGAAGATTGTGGGGCCCATAACCCACATGTTTTTAGATTAAATGATCATGACTTGATAACTATGAACAACATGCCTTTTTTACATAAGTTGTTAGGACTCAATGGTTAGTAATCCATCATGGCATTTGAGTTATTGGTTGAGAAATATTAGATTACTACATCACTACATTATTTCGTTGTAGAATCATTGAATTACACAACTATAGGTCACGTAGCTTTGATTTTTTTGGTTAGTGTGTACCATGTTTATGAGTCACTCATTGCATCAGGTTTTACATTACTACATTATGTGGTTGTAGAATCATTGAATTGCACCACTAGAGGTCACACAACTTTGATTTGTTTTGTTTAGTGTGTACAATGTTATGAGATATATATATATATAATAGAGAGAGGAGAGAGAAGGCATTTTCTTTGTCATACAGGTTGATTTTGTGCACCAATCATGTGCATCACTTGTATTCCTTATTTGCATTGTATTATACCAAATATGTCCTTAGCATATGGTCACTTGTTACATAGGGTAGTGTGTTGGCTTCATAATGGGCAATCTCTATTAAAAAAAAATGTGTTTATAATATTATTATAAAATTTTAATAAAATAATATAATTAATATTATTCTTTAGATTTAAAAAAATATAATTAAGAATTGATTTTTATAACTTAATATTAGTTATTGTTTATTAATTTAAAAAATGTTATTAAAAATAATAATAAATTATTTATAATGTTAAAAAGTACAATAAATTACTAATCATAATCAGAGTAAATTATGTTCATTGCAATATCATAGTTGACTCACTCTAATTTAAAATTTTAGTGGCTTTGCATGTCAATTGAATAAAAATGTAGTATGCAAAACTCAATGTGAAGAGTTGTTGGGCGCGGGATCCCTCAAGGCAAGTTTTGGGGCTTAAAGCCCAAATTTTAACTAAATCTGATGTAAATACTCTGCGTTCTGTGGGCACGGAGCCCGAAGACTGTAAATGAGTCATAGGGTTGTCTGCCCCCATTTTTGTAATGTAATGTTGGCTTTAGAAATATACCCATGGTCCACAGACCATGGGATTGTATAAATAGAGCGAGGCTCTAAGTTGTAAATCAGAGAATCAATGAACCGAATGAAAGATGAAGAATTGAATCTTAGTTGAAGTGTAGAGTTGAGTCTTTGAGTCGTAGAGTAGGAGAAGGCTCTGTAGTTGAGTGCATAGAGGCCTAGTAGTCCACAGCTGAGTGCGCAGACCCCTGCAGCTGAGTGCGCGGGGAGAGTCGAGTCTGTAACTGATTGGAGAAGTAATAAAGAAGAAGTTTCATATAATTTCTATGTATCTTTTTCCTATTTTATATATTGAATGCTGATCCAAAATTAAACAGGAACGCAACAAATTGCCGAGATAACCATATACACAAAGATGCAGCGGAAATAATACTTCATTTCATTAATGGAAAATACTGAAATATGCTTACAACCAGAAATGGAAATAAACCAGCTAGGGCGATGGCAGCTTCTCTCTGAGAAGAGA
>APFE031205801.1:82844-106194 GCA_000404065.3 Pinus taeda
TCTTATCTCCGTTTGACGCGCATGATAGCCCGTTGGAAAGATCTCTCCGAGGACTACGATGGAAAAGACGATTTTTAGTCATGAAAAATAGCTGGCGGTAGATTTCCCAAAAAACGTCGTTTAGGGCCTCAAAACGGCTCCGGAAGTTTAGGACCCGAAAGACTGCTAAAAATAGTAAATTGTGCTATAATTAAGGAAACTGAAAAAAAAACTGCACGAAGCACTAGAGGGGATCCAAGTCGAATTAGCGGGTGGCCACCAATATCCACTTGGATCAAATGCGTTGGGTATAAATTGCATTTCCACTATTTATCTGCTGTGCGAACTCATATGATTGTGTTAACTAAGAGAATATATGATAAAGTATCTGTTTACGCGAAGTTAACTAACAATTGTAAGAAGATAAGTAATATCCGTGGTGTAACTTGGGGAAATAGCATTGATCACTGCCTTAGTAGCACAAAAGAACCTCAGCCCCTGGTTAGGGCTACACAAAGGTGATTGTAACAGATCGTGAAGGTCTTGTAGGTTAGGACAGTGCACGAAGTGACCTGCGCGAAGCTATTCACAGTTGGACTAAATCGACCCTTTAGACATCTCTAGGGTGCAGAAACTTGGTTCCAGCATCCCCCCATACTACTCTGGGTGAGACCTGAGTCCACGCTCTGCGGGCTGTTGCCAAAAGGGCCAATAGTACAAGGATTTGTTTGGCTAATTAACTCCAAACCTGGGTCAGGCCCCAACAAGCCAACACTTGGTTCTATTGTCGGGACAACAATTTGCATAGAGATGTCTGATGTCATATCATTGGAATCCAGCTAAGGATGAAATTGAAGGTTGGTTCGATAAGAATTCATGAGTTCGCGGCACAGGAGAACATAAATCCATGACTGACAAAACAAGATTGGTTAAAATGCTACCTATACACAAAGATCCACGAGATCTTCTTTGCATATTTCCCTACTGAGATGTACGAGTGGATCACGAAGCTAGCAGATAGACAAGGAAGGTGGAAGCTTAACAGTCCTATTATGTGGACCCCAAAGTTGGTGCGCAGATTGGAAGCATCGGAAGATAAGATTTCACGCGCTGTTGATCACTAGCTCGATCAGATTATAGGAGGATTCATCACTAAATTTGTGGTAAACACTTCAGTCAACTATAGCGAGGTAGAGCGGTGCTTCCTCAAAGGACCACAGGGTAAGTACGTGAAATCTCTAAATACTTAGATTAAAATGTTATTGTGTGAAAAGAGGATTATGAAATTACGTTGATGTTCGGGACTACGCAAAGTGGAAAAACCTACAGGAACGAAAGAATTAAGGGACTAGACAATGGCCCTTTGGTTTCACCTCCGTGAGGGGATGAGGAATGGCTCACGAAGGTATCGCCGTGAAGTGTGCTCAATTTTGGTTCGTGGTAAAATCTGTATAGGAAGCACAGGGATTTATGGATGATAATATAAAGAAAGCAACACTGGTTAGTGCCCTACAGGATGGCGCATTGACCTAGTAAATTAGGAACTTAAGTGATAATCTGAATGCAAGAATCACGGATATCCAAACTGCGCTAAATAAGGAATTTAGCCAGCCGAAGACAGAAGCATAGTCGACCATTGGGTTCAAGGAGATCACAATGCTACCAGGTGAGACCCCTTAGGAGCTAGATCAGAGGCTAAAGTGTACAATTCGCGAAGCTAATATGACTTTGACGGATGGATAGCACCATGAATGGTTTGTAGCATCGCTAACACCGCATTTGAGGAATGCACTGTCACAACAGAGGTTAACGACTTAGGCAGAGGCCTTGGAGATCGGAATGAGGCTACATGAGACCCCCATGTAGGACCCTAACTTGGGAGTTCAGCAGATCCATGTGTAGTTGAAGAACTTATGCCTTGAAATGTAGATTTTGAAATAGGACAGGACAACTCGACCAGAAGCGCACGACGAGGTATGGTGCATCAAATGTAAAGGTTAGGGACATGACAAGGACCATTGCCTAGTGTTCGCAAATTACCTCACAGGAGAAGGACCGATGCCATTAACACTGGAAGCACAAGCAGGACCGAGCGCAGCACCTACTTTGTGGTGCATGATTTGTCAACTAGGTGGAAAGCATGCTACAGACAACTGCCATTTGCTGCAGAAGCATACGCAAAATTCGCAACAGTTGTTATGTAATTTCTGTAGATTGGTGGGACATGATGAGTGCACTTGTATGAGTTATAAGTTAATGATAGATAGAACTCCCACCTACAGAGTTAAGGCTGAAACGCGGCCCCTAGACCAGAGTGCAGGGATGGCACAAACCGGATTTCAGGGGCGCGGACGAGGCCAAGGTGGCGGAGGACCTGGAAGAGGTCCCGGACATCTGATATGCTATAATTACAAAGGGCCAAGACATTATGCCTGTGATTGTATGAATCCAACGCGTCCATCTTGTCTGTATTGTACCTTGTTTGATCATGAGACTGAGGTTTTCCTACGCTGATAACTAGGATATGTGATAAGGGAATGATACTACCTCCCCCGACTCAGAACCTGTAGATGATGAGGTCTGAGCTGCATGAGGAAGATCCAAATTTGAACATTGTGCTCCGAAGTGGAATTATGACGGGAGATGATAAAGGCAAACAACCCGAAGATAGCACTTGGGTTCGCATAGCTCTAGCGAAAGAAGTGGAGTTTGATTTGGAGCGTGCTCATGAAACCTTTATGGAATCTAAGAAGAGCTTTGTTGATGCCTCCACTTCAGGAAGCAAAGATAGACAGGAGCCAGAGATGGACCGATCGATGCTCACATGTTCCTGGAAACATGCATGAATCAACTGCATGACAGTAAGGTTGTAAAGGGATTACAGGAACTCATTAACATATGCGTTGGGACCGTGCCAGGAGAACCGCACGTAGTCCAGAAGATTGGAAAGAATAAGACGAGGACGGGGAGAGTAATGAGGCTAATTACGCAGATTGGAGAATATTAGATGGACCAAGTAATTTTGGATTTAGGATCGGATGCAAACGTTTTACCGAAGCAGACATGGGAGCGCATGGGGTGGCCTATGCTGCAGTGGTCTCCTATTCAACTGTGAAAGGTAAACTAGCAGAAGATAATACCCCTAGGGCGATTGTAGGGAATCACCATGGATATTGAGGGAGTGAGCACACTAGAAGAATTTGAGGTGATAGAGATTGTTGATGACAGCCATCCCTAACCTGCACTCTTAGGAATTGATTGGGCCACTGACATGAATGGTGTGATTAATCTAAAGAAGCGCAAGATGATTTTTGAGAAGAAGTCTTTGCACATAGTTATACCCTCATACCTTGCTGAGGGATTGTGTTATACAGAGGTGATGCGCGACTATGAAAGTGACAATGATTTGGACTATATCTACAAGATAACCGTGCGAGAACAAGACAGGGTAAATCTCACCACGGACGGATGAATTTCATGGGAGCACGACAACTCCTATACTTCAGATTCTGATGAGGAGATAGAGCGATGGTAGAACCAGTTACACGAAGTAACCATACTTAATTGTAACATGATGACAAGGTCATTGTGCTGTGTATCGACAAAAGTGAGAGATATACCTACTTATGATGGATTAGGTGAGGTAGATGCTTTCTTAGACAGATTTGAAATGGAGGTGCCGGAAAAGCAATGTTTCCAAGCCTTGAATTGGGTACTGCATGCTAAACCTGCAAGGTGGTGGGGTACGCACAAAGGGAGTTTTGAAGACTGGCGTTAATGTAGGAATATGATGCACACACTGTTTGGGAAGCCTAGAGTGCGATTTACAGATAAATACAATGGGCAAGCTGGTCTGCACGCACATCTATCCAAGTGGGTACGGGCATATGGTAAACAACCTGTGCGGATGCATATGAACTTCATGTTGGGAAATATGGTCCATAAGCATGTGTTGGCGGGGGGGGGGGATGTGCAAATGGCTCCTCAAGTTGGAATGACAGAGTGCGGAGAGAACGAGCATGCAGAAGGTTATCCACGTAGAAGCATTTAACGAAGTGTGTGAAGCACTGAACAAGGTATATAATGCACAGCGAAGTGATTGGGACTAGCACGTACCAATAGTCTTATGGGCTTATAGGGAAATGTGCAAGAAACTGACAGAACAAACACCTTCTAGGTTGTCCTATAGAGCAAATGTTCTAATGCTGATGGAGTATATCATGCCTAGTTTGCGCATAACATCGCCCACGGATATGACGGATCATGAAGCCTTAGAAGAAGGGATCACGTAGTTGGAAGAGCTCGAAGAAGAACACTTAGGACCTGATGAAGAAATCTAGCTGGGTAATCTTAGGCTCCAAGAACTCATGAATGAAAGAGTTCAGTTGAGGAAGAAAAGCGCCATGCCAGAAGAAGAAGTCAAGAAGCTTAAGGAAGGAATAAAGAAGGACTTTCTTGATAAAAAGGTAGTGGTTATAAAACAGGATGTGCATAATTCCGTTGAAAAATTTAGGAGCTACCACTGAGAGTTCATTTGTTTGATGCCTTGGATCAGGCCGTATGTTACTAAAGGGATCACCAATGGTGGCGCGATGTAGATGGTAAAGTGCACGATGCAAATAGTAAAGTTAAAAGGCAGACTTTTCCCAAGAAAAGTGATTGATGATCAGTTGAAGCCGTATACAGGTGGTTGGGCCACCTGAATAGCTGTAGGAAGCATAGTCTTAGCACTCTAGGTAGTTGAAAGGAGGCGGAAGACTATAAACTACCATGCTCGGGAGCTACGTAATGACAGAAGTGCGTGCAAGAGCAAAGTGTCACAAGGTCCGCGATAACGCAAGGGTAGCTGCGCTGCCGTGTGGGTTGGATGGAAAGTGACCGTTATAGTCACTATTCATAATGTGATGCTTGGTTTGAGACCAAATAGAGTGGGCGATAGGCATTTAAGGCAGGATTTATGGGCTAGATTTGGGAAAATCTGCCGCCAAGGGAGCATTGATGGACCAGATTTGGGGGGAACGGTCATAATCAAATTCAAAAGGCACTATAAATTGCAAAGGGCTGCCTAGCAAACAAAAATTGGCCATTTGAGAATCGAGCTGTTGTGTTCCCAGAGCTTTCTGAACCTAGACCTATTTGATCTATTGGACTTAAAGACATTTTTTAGCACCTAGCTGAGTAGTTGAGAGATTTATGTAAAAGCAAGATGGCAGCATCTGAAGAAGCCAGGGATTTTGAGGAAATGACCCCTGAAGAGGCCGCGCGGGCCATGATAGTAGGAGATGCCCCTGAGAGCATCGAGATAGTCATGGAAATCCATAAATCACTGTGCATGCCGAGACCCAAGAAAGATAAACAGGCCATGGATCTGGTGCGCGTGTCCCCTCGAAACCCACTGCGAGCTAAACTAACCATGGAAGAAAAGGGGAAAGTGGTTAATCAGGAAATTGATGAGGAGGAGGAAGACCTTGAGGAAATCCTTGTCGAAGAGGAGGAGGACGAAGACATGGAGGTGGAAAACTGAGAGCGTGAACCCTCTAACTAGGTTGCCCACATATGTTCCTCCGCCGAAGGGAAAGGTAAAGGTGCCCAAGGACCTAGATGAGAGCAAGAGCTCTCTGTAAACTCCGCTGCTACTTGACGATATCATTTTTGAAGGAGTGCACTTGGGATGGGTGTCGAGTCTAAAGTTTGAAGATTGGGATCTCGTGGACCACGAGAATATCCCACACTTAGCAACTGCGCAGTTCATGAAGCCGAAGAAAAATGTTGCGGCGAGAGTCATAGAGTTGGAGCCGCACAAGTGGTTGCACGGAGTAGAGAAAGCAGGGTTGTTGAACCTGCTCTGGGTGCCGTAATACCATCGCGCCCCAGTAACTATCTTTGTCATCAGGTAGCTACTTTGTGTGGTGCATGATGGGTGTTTGTGGCTAGAGGAGCCCATCCCCATCACGGACCAACTGATTCATAGAATTACCCGACTTCCTTACAAAGAGGAGGACCCAATGGATATTTCGGATGGTAAGAGCAATGACTTGGCCATCGTAGAGGCCATGAAGGAAAAATTCAAGTTGGAGAAGAAGAAGAGAGGGTACGCCATCTCCAGTATCAACAATAAGGTAGTCAAAGTTGCGACCCAGATATTCACTGGCAAGGTTATGCGGAAGTGTCGTGTGGATGAGGTGCCTGTGCCAATGGTAGCACTTGCCACGCAATGTGCAAAGGGTGTCTAGTTTAACTGGTCAGAGTACCTGTGTAAGGAGTTCCTGGAGAATTGTCGCGAGGCACCAGAATAGGGGAAGACCTTCCACTATGCATGACTTCTGTTGTCCATAGTGTTGGTGGCTTGGGAGTTGCCTGAGCATAGCCAGTTCCCCATAATTGTGCAGGATCTTCTGGAGGAAACGAAGTACGCTTCGGTATGGGCCACTAAATATGCACAAAGGATCCGAGATAGTAAGATATTCAGGGTGTTCATGGAGATGAACATCAGAATGGGGATTAACCGCAAGCCACGATTATCACCCAATGTCTATAAAATTCTATAAAGCTTCACGGAGTTCAAGGCAGATTTACATCACGTGTACATCAGGGCACGCAAGGACCCCGCGAAGAAGTGGAATGAACTGTTGTACCTGGCCATGGACGATGTTATATTCATCGTGCTTGAGTCATGGCTTCCAAAGTGGTGTGCATCCAAAGGTTAGTAGTAGGGATGTGCAAGGGGCGAGAAGAGATGGCTAAGTTTCAACTAGAGTTGAACCTTCAGACAACAGAGCTGCGATTGAAGGTGCAACCTTCAACTCCTCCAAAGGTGAGGGAATAGCACGCCAGCGCCATTACATTGGGGATGGAGGATATCAACAGTGCAATGAAGGACTGCACCAAAATGTTGTAAGAGTTGTTCAAGGTCCTCACCACACTACAGGAGGACCCAAGCATACAACACTTAGAAACAAAGGCACGCGAGCTGCAAAAATAGTATGATGATATAAAAGGGACCACGCAGATGGTGGCCCTTACATAGAGGCTCATGCAGTTGCAATAGGCAAAAGTGCTTAAGGAGCAGGTAAATGTGGGGCAACGCAAAGAAGTGGTTTTGAAGGTGTGCATCCAACCTTGGATCAATAAGGCATTCATCATTACAACCTCGGTCGAAGCTAAGCTCATGCAGATGCAGGGAACACAGGAGCAGATGTAGGGAAGCAGTTTAGAAATCTTTGAACAACACGTTCAGTAGATACAGCAGGCATCCACTTAGTGCATTGCCGACCTTGCAGTAGTCCAGATAGAGTTGGGAGGTCTCTGCTCAAAGATCTCCACACTGACAGAGTGACTCGATGGCGAGTCATGATGTTTGTGTTGGGGGCCTTTTGGGCATGCGATCCCCCAAGGCAAGTTTTGGGGCTTAAAGCCCATATTTTGACTAAATCTGATGTAAAGACTCCACGTTTTCCGGTCACAGAGTGTGAAGACTATAAATGAGTCATAGGGTTATCCGCCCTCATTTTTGTAATGTAATGTCAACTTTAGAAATCTACCCATGGTCTGTGGACCATGGGACTATATAAATAAAGTGAGGCTCTAAGTTGTAAACCAGAGAATAAATGAACCGAATGAAAGATGAAGAATTGAGTCTTAGTTGAAGTGTAGAGTTGAGTCTTTGGGTCGTAGAGTAGGAGAAGGCTCTGCAGCTGAGTGCGCAGAGGCCTAGTAATCTGCAGCTGAGTGCGCAGACCCGTGCAGCTGAGTGAGCAGGGAGAGTCGAGTCAGTAACCGATTAGAGAAGTAATAAAGAAGAAGTTTCATATCATTTATGTGTATCTTTTTCCTATTTTATATATTGAATGTGTTGGGTATAAATTGCATTTCCACTGTTTATATGTTGTGCGAACTCATATGATTGTGTTAACTAAGAGAATATAAGATAAAGTATCTATTTATGCAAAGTTAACTAACAATTGTAAGAACATAATTAATATCCACATTGTAAATTGAAGAAATAGCACAGATCACTACCTTAGCAACGCGAAAGAACCTCAGCCCCTAGTTAGGGTTGCGCAAAGGTGATTGTAACGGATTGCAAAGGTCTCGCGGGTAAGGACAGTGCGCGAAGTGACCTACGCGAAGCTATTCACAGTTTGACTAAATCAGCCCTTCAGACAAATCCAGGGTGTGGAAACTTGGCTCCAACATCCCCCCATACTGCTTCGGGTGAGAACTTAGTCTAAGCT
Organism: Pinus taeda; assembly: GCA_000404065.3. Lineage (NCBI taxonomy): Eukaryota > Viridiplantae > Streptophyta > Pinopsida > Pinales > Pinaceae > Pinus > Pinus taeda. Next base: position 91,058 of record APFE031205801.1, read on the forward strand.
CCACATGCTGTTGTTGAAAGGGCCAGTCGTACAGGGATTTGTTTGGCTAATTAACTCCAAAGCTAGGTCAAGCCCCAATAAGCCAACAAGAGTCATAAGGTAACTATGAAGGGAATAATGGATCCTAGTGAATTGATGGGATATCATCATAGAGAAACTAGAAATGAAATGGATATCATCTCACAAAAAAAGGATCAAGACAATTAGTGTTATCATCCAAAAAATGATCACCTATCCCTTTCTTACTAGGTGGATCGAAATACACCATGTAGGATTAATTTTACCATGGTTAACCCTCTTTCACCATAGGAAATAATTTACTAATCCAATTTTCTAAATCATTTCTCATTAAAATTCAAAATCCCTATGAGAATAATTAAATAAATCATTATTTATTTAATATTCTTTAGAAATAACAACATGTCTGTTAGCGTAATACCGTTTCTTCCTTCGTTTCATCCCTGTGTTGATTCATAGTATGTAAGCACACATGTTATAACACTCTCCTTGTATTTACTCATATCAATAATGGGAGTAGCCTAAACAGTGAAAACGGGATTGTGTGAGAGCACAATATAAGCTTTGTTTTTCTAGGTGAAGCAGTTGAGTCTTGCACCCTAGATAGTGAGATACCAGTAGCTGAAAGCATCATTGGCTTACACTCTAACCCAAGTAGCATGGGGCACGTGGAATCCCGTGTGAATCAGCAAGGACCACCAATTATTTATTTAATATTCTCTAGAAATAATTATTTTCTAATTATTACTTATCACTTTTGACTTGATCACCTTGGAATAAATAAACAAATCACTATTCATTTATTATTCCTTATTTATTCCATATTTTATTTTTGAGATAATTGTTAAACCATTATTTAATAAATATTTCAAGTCAATATTTTCCTTAATTCTCACAAAGTGATTAATAAATCATTTTTATTTGTTAATTACTTCAACCACTTTCTAAATAAATGTTTTTGACCATTTTGAATATATTTTTCCTCTCAAAAAAAATTAATAAAGTATTCTCAATGGCTAGATTTTGATTTAATCAATAATATATTTTTTTTCTAATTTCTATTTTGTCTCAATACTTTGTTCTAAATAAGAGGGTTGTCTATTCATTTTTGACCATGACCATTCTTATCGTCACCACTATCATCTCATCACATTTGAGCTCCCACTTGAGTTCAAGATATTTTGTTTGTTTTATGCCCATTACAAGTTGAGAGAGAGAAACAGATCGTTGAAGCACAAGGACCTCAAAAGGACTCATCCCGCGGAGCAGGATCTATAGACCCAAGTTTATAAGTTCTCCTCACCAGGTGTATCATTTCTATTAATAAATTTTCCTATATGATCCATTGGGTTTCTACACTTTTCTCTTTGTTGTTATATGTTTCTAGTTGGATATAATCTTTTGTTGCAAGGATTTTTTTTCATTTTTCATTGCATATTTGAAGCTTAAATGACCATATTTTGTTGTTAGGGTTACTTGTAACCATTAACTTAAGTGAACCATTTTTGGTACACATACTAAGAATTTTCATACTAACAAATGATAACTCCACAGGGGAAGTAATTCAGAACCTTGGTGACTTTTGTTTCAATTATTTTCAGTGTTTTTCTAGTTATTTTAGCCATCTCAATTTTTATTTTTAGATCTCCTTTTTCTTGGAAAAAAAAAATATTTTTGTTGGGGTTTTGCATCTTTCTGTGGGTCACATGTACTAGCTAAGCGGGAGATAACACAATCTGGGTCAAATCTGTCGACTGAGAGAAGTGCGGGTAGAGTGCACTTTTTGGCCCAGTAACTGTACCCAACTCACTTTTCAGCCCATAAATTGTGCCCAATGCACTTTTCAGGTCAAGGTCAGTTTCTGCACTCTGCAATTTTTGAGGGAAAAAAAAAAAAAAATCAATTTTTGTTGAGATTATTGTGTGTGTGCTAAAAAGGGTTTTTTTTTCTTTCCTGAGTCACCCCTAGGCCTATAGCCACTTAGTAGTTTCTCATTACGGAAGGAAAAATTCCCCTAGGGTTTAGAGCACACCTCCATCATTTAAGAAGAGAATTGTTGAGTTGAGGAGTCTAGTGTGCAACATTTTCAACCATTGTTTTCTAGTGTTTTTTCCACTATTTTGTAGTCCTTTTAGATAGGCTTTTAAAAAACTTTATTCCCTTTAGAATCTTGTAATTCCTTCCCCCCCGGGATTCCCTTATGTATCCTTGCCTTTGCAGCTTCTTGCTTGTGTTTTTCTAGCATCTTCACCTCTGTTTTTTGTTGGTTTTCTACTCCATTTTCAACAAACTTCTTCCCTTAGATCCCAATCCCTTAGACGTTAGATATTTTGACCATTTTGTTTGTCTTTGAGTTTCTTTCTTCCCCTCTTTTATTTTTGTACTTGATTGCCTTCTTGGGTGGGGAGTTGGTGCTTCAATTTCTATTTATTTTATTGTCCATTTTCAATATTATTTATAGTTTATGTACTTTATTTTCAGCAACATTGGCATCATCAAAACATGCTTAACTAACTCATCCACTTGACACATTTTTCACACATGCACACCTTGAGCGAATGTGAAAATATTTAACACTACCAAGCCAAGACTTGAAACAATCCACCTTAATATCTTAGCTCACATAGAGTAAGCCCACTTGGGCACTAGGGCCAAAACAATCTTTGTAGTTAGTTGTAGGATCAATGGGATAGGATTCTAATAACACCCATTGATTTCTTATATTGAGACATAGAAATTTGACATATTAGGGAGCTTAACATCCTTCACCATTCCACAGTCCAAAGTCGGAGTCCGTTAGAAACTAGATTTAGAGGGGTTAGGTTAAATCACGGTGTGAGCGGTTCTCCTTGGGGCTACCCAACCCAATGGTTGATCACCAAGAGGCTCAAGACTCGACCACCCCTGTTGGACGAAGGTAACCTTAATGGCCAATCTTAGGAAAACACCCTATAGGACTAACTGTGGGAAAGCAGTGGGTCCTCTACACCGTTATTCTCTAGACATCTCTACTTACGGGGATTAGATTTTGTCAAATAAGAAATCTCTTGAAAATCCATCTAAAATGGTAGAATTAGGACTTTTTTGAGGATTTAGATCACCTTTAGGCTAGAGGTCATTTTTTATTTGATAAGACATTTTTGTTTTAATTAGAGTAGCATATCATTATATTTAGTTTACACTTGGCACCACTGCACTAGGTGTTTTCTTGTTGTTTTTTACTCTTTTCCCCTATCATCACCCTTTAGTCTATTGATTCATCTTTGTCTTGGCACCATTGCACCCCTTAGGTGTTTTTCTTAGAGACTTTGTGGCCTTCGCCCCTAGTTTCCTTTGGGACATCTTACTCCCTCTTTTCGATTTTGAACTCATCCTCCTAGTCCTCCTTTGAGTCCCCATACTGACTCTAGTTCTTTTGTTTCTTCCATTTCTTCCTCTAATTTTTCATCTTCCCATCCTTGTACTGTCACTATGTCAAGCACTAATGTGGGTGGTGGGAACCAAGGTGGTAACTTGACTTAATCACCTTAGAATAATTAAATAAATCACTATTTATTTATTATTCATTATTTATTCCATATTTTATTTTTGAGATAATTGTTAAACCATTATTTAATAATTATTTCAAATTATTATTTTCCTTAATTCTCACAAAGTGATTAATAAATCATTTTTATTTGTTAATGTTGGCTTAGTGGGCCCTCATCCAGGTTCAGCATTGATTAGCTAAGAAAATCCCTACACTAATGGCCCTTTCGGCATCAACCCGCAAAGCGCAGACTGAAGTCTCTCCCGAATCAGTATGGCGGGATGCAGAAACCAAGTTTCCACACCCAAAGATGGTAGTGATGTCGTTTTGTGCCCTAACTCTACCTTCACACAGATCAATAATCCCTTTAGGGCTTATCGATATCCTTCCCCTAATCGGCCTCTACACCTTCACAAAGTTCTATGACTATTGTTCGCAGACCCTAAACTGATGATTTATCTACTTACACGCTTCTGTAATTACCCTTACCTCTGTATTTACCCCGATCGACTTACTATCTGATAACTTCAACATGCATTAAGATATTCTTTGCCTAAACAGATAATATAATTTACGGACAAATAACAATGTAAACATATAGATTCACGCATCAATATAGCATTCAATCATAAACCCATTAGTCAGCATAACATAATCACATTCATTCATAATAGAAGTACATAGATCAAAACACAGATAATTCCAAAATAATCTTCTTTGTTAATGCTTCAGATCTTCTTACAGACTCTAACTACCCTGCGCACTCAGCTACAGGGGTCCGCGCACTCAGCTGCGGACTTCTACCCTAGGCCTCTACGCACACAGCTATAGAGCCTCTCTTCTATTCTAAGACTCTTCATCCTTTTCCCTAATGACCCATTACATTCATCATCCAAAATCTAAAATGCCTTAGACTCTTCTAAGACTCTCCTTTTTATACAATCCTATGGTCCGCAAACCAAGGGTGGATCTTCTAAAGCCGACTAAACTTACATAAACGAAGGGTGGAAACACTTTATGACACTTTACATATTCGCACTCTTTAACCACAAAATGCGGAGACTTTACACTTTACATACAAAAACTTGGGCTTTCTGCCCCAAAACTTGGGCTTTTAACCCGAAAATCGACCCTAGGGGCCCCTGTCCCAATAGGCCCCCAAAAAAAATATGGTGACTTGCCCCCAAGTCACTCTGTTGGCATAGACATCTTGCTATGAAGAACTCCCAACTCCACTTGCACTACTGCAACTTTAGTGGTACACTGCGTCGTTTCCTTCTTAACCTTCTCCACCAGCTACTCCATTATTGGTCCAGTGCTATCTACCTGGATCTTCTACTATTTTGTCTGTAGTCTAGTCAACTTTTCCTCAATGGTGGTAGTGAGCACATAAGCCTCATCCAACCAAGGCTCCAATCTGGCCTTGAGTACTACCTCTCTACGCTACGCTACATCTGCTTGTTCTTTCAATTCCTTCACCTCCTGTAGCTTTGCCAATTTCTGTGTGATAGAGATGGTACGCGTGGTCACTCTTGCCTCATCATACCACTGCTGCAATTCCCTCACCTTAGTTGCTAACCTCTACATGTTGGCATCTTCCTACAGACTAGTAAGTACCTCCAGTAACTTCTTGAAGAGCACAGTGCAATCCGCCACCATGGTATCTACTACAGCAACTGCATTCTTGACAGTTGCCTCACGTTGTTCTCTAACCTCTAGGGGAGTTTAAGGATATGCCCTCAACTCGAGCTCTGTAATTTTGAGTTTCAGCTCAAACCAAACCTTAGCCATCTTGGTCTGAGCATCACATACACCTACAATCAAGTTTTGAATATTGGCCTCCACAGGAACCTCTTCGGGGATGTGCAGCTCCGGAATGGTTATGCACGCCTCTGCTACCACCACTGTTATGTGCTCGTTCTTCTCCTGGACCTTCTTCTAGGTTTCTATCATGTATGTCTTCTCAACGAACAATTTTTTGTTGTTAACCTTTTGCTCGCTGATCACATTCAGCGTGCGCTGCTCTCAAGCCCTCAGCTCCGCTATCACACCTGCCTATAGCATGTGAAGGAATTCACTTGGGAGTGTGGCCAAGTTGATTCCAATGTTCCTTAATACATCCCTGTCAGCCTCTATCTCCACATGTAAGGCTCTATTAGGTAGTGCGACAACACAAGGATCCAAGGAGCGAACCATCTCCACTGCTCCAGTGGTCCCTAGCACCAAACTAGTCGATGTCGCGTTGCCCTGCCCTACACCGGCCTACAGTTGAGTAGTTTGGATCTGCATCTCATGCAAACCTGTATGAATAGCCACCAAGGCTTGCTTCTATTTTTTCTCAAACTACTGCAGCAATTCCATGGTCACATCCCTGACCTTATCCCCAATGTCATCTAAGTCACCTTCTGTCAAGGTGATCGAGTCAAGTGACAACTTAGTAGCCTTGCTCTTCTTCCACGACCCTTCTTTATCCTGCTCCCAATTCTACTTCACCCGTAAGGGGTTGCTCTCCTGGTCTCCACCACCCTGTTCAGATTGCTCCTCTTCCTTTGTCTGCGGTGAAGGAGACTTCTGACTTCCGTCAGAGTCGCACTCTTCCTCATGTTCCTTCGTGGTGCACTCCGCTTCTTCTCTCTCTTTTTCCTTAGTTTCCTTTTTTCATTTTTCAACCAATTGCTGCATTTTCAACTGGGCCTCTTACTTCTTTTGCTTCCCTCCAGACTTACTAGACCCAACCAACAAATCTGAGGCCATGCACCACTCGGTTGGCCAACAATCTAGGACCGTTGCTATGACATCATTTGTCGCAAGGTATGGGAGATCATACCATTTTTGTTCTAGTTCCTTCCGTGCCTAGATGGAGATACAGTGGAAGTCTGCTTTGAACTCTGCATATCCCGATAGCTTCTCAAAGACAGTTGGTGACAGTCTTGGCTTGCAGTTGATGGCAATATTGATGTTCATCTCCATCAAAACCCAGAAGGCCTTTCTCTCATGGACCCACTCAGCATCCTTCATGACCCATACTGAAGCAAACTTCGCTTCTTCCAGTTATCTATTGCGATCGGAGGAAACTGACTATCCTCTCGCAACTACCACACGACCAACACAATTGATAACAATAGCCATGCGTCAATGTCTTGTTGTTATCATGTGCTTCTCTACAGTTCGCGAGGAACTTGCTGCAGAGGTAGTGTGCCCAATTAAATTGTACTCCCTCTGCACACTGGGCAGCTAATGAAACTACTAGTGTCAGTACCTCATCTATGTGACACTTCCACATTATCTTCCCAACCAAGATTTGGATGGCTACCTTGACCACGAAGTCGGTTATGCTTGAAATTGAGTATCCACACCGCTTCTTGAGAAGCTTAAACTTGTCCTTCATTCGCTCAGCTAGGTCGCACTTGGCCCACCTTTCCGCCAAATGCCTTGGTCAGATTTAGTCCTGAGTGGGGTAGCTGAGTGATTCTATGGATCAACATATCAATTATAGGGATTGGCTCTTCTAACCAAAGGCACCCGTCGTGCACTAGTCACAACAACTGTTTGATCACAATCAAATTTATGGGCATGCGGTGGTAGTGCGGCACACATAGCAGGTTCAGCAATCCAACCTTCTCCACCCCATGAATCCACTTCACCGGCTCCAGCACAGCGACACCCAAATCCTTATATAATACCCTCTGCATGAAACTATCAATAGCCAAGTGGGGGAACTGCTCCATGTCCGCTAAGTCCCAATCTTCAAGTTTTAGGTGGGGGATGCGCGCCAAGCGCGATCCTTCAAATGCGATACTTTCTAGCAGTAGGGGTGTATTAAGCATAAAATTTCCCTCTTCTGGGTCCTTTGGGATCTTCACCTTACCCCAGCACCGAGGAATGTATTATGGTAGCTTTGAGATAGGTTCGACACCCTCAATGTCTATGTCCTTTGCACCCATACCAATTTCTTCAGCGCCCTCGTCGGATTCTAGGTTGACCACCTTGCCTTTCTCCTGCGCAATGGGCTTCTCTTTCTTCTAGTGCTTCCTTGGCAACTCGCGCACTGGCTGTGTCACTTTTTGTTTGTCCTTATTCATCTTAGGCCCCTCTCTTGTTGGCATAGGCCTCGACCTGGGCGTCTTTTTCATGTCTACGGGAACCTCCACACTTACGACCTCAAGGGTAGCTCCCTCAGAGGCCATCGATCCTCCAGCACTTGCAATTTCCATAGGTGCTAACATCAAGCTATTAAGGAGCTCCTGGGTTTCCTTAAGAAACTAGTCAAACATTGAACTGGCCACCAAAGCCTCAAAACTCACAAGGTTCATGCGCAATCAATAGCTCAACACCTCAAATCTCAGAATGCAAAGTGTTTTTCGTTGGGTAGCGATCTGTAATTTATAGGTAAAATTGAATTCAAATCCGATCTTTCCCCCCAAAATCCATTCATAAATGATAAATTGGTGGCAGATTTTCAAATATCTCACATTTAAATTACACATTAGATGCCCCCCCCCCCCCCGCTCCTCTTAACCATTTTCTCGTTGTCAAATCATGAACAATGACCGTAACAGTTACTTTCTTGCTGCCCTGCGCGATCTCTCCTCCTATAGCGCAGCTCCCTTCGTGCTTATGTTGATGTTGTGACATTCTTCCATTCCACGCAGTCCCCCAGTCGCACAGCCCTACAACCTAGGAATTGTAGTTTATAGTCTCGCGCCTCCTTTCAGCTACCTATAGCGCTAAGATTGTGCTTCCATCATATAGTCATTTGGTCAGATTCCCAGTGTATGTCCTCAATCGGCTGCCATTTACCTTTCCGGGAAATGGATCTCCATTCAATTTCACCAATTAAATTGATCCACCATCGGTAATCTCTTTGATGACATATGGTCCCAGCCAATTCATCTGAAATTTTCCTGGAAATTTTTCAAACTTTTTGTCATATAATAAAACCAAATCGTTTACCTTGAAGGTGCGCAGTTTGATATGTCGATTGTGCAATGCCTTTTTGCACTCCTTCTAAACTTGTTGATGGAATCTAGCCAAAAATCTATCTTCTTCAAGCTTTGTCAGTTGCGGGAGCCTCTCTTCCAAGGCTCCACGATCCACCATTCCTATGAACACCGCTATGCATAGACTAGGTAAAATATACTCCATTGGTATCACATCTTCTATGCCATAGACTAGCCTGAAGGGTGGCTGTCCAATCAACTTCTTACAAGTAGTTCTATAAGCCCATAGCACCGCAGGTACACGCACATCCCAATCATTCCTTTGTACATTGCAAACCTTTGTCAGTGCATTCTCCAATATCTTATTAAATGCTTCAACTATCCCATTAACCTGCAGGTGATATGGCTTGCTATTTTGATGATAAACTTGGAATTCCTCCGTCAAAGTGCTGATCGTTTCATTAAGGAAATGTGTACTGCATTCGATCATCAAAATATTTGGGCAACCAAACCTATTCAACACATATTAAAAGAGGAATTTCGCTGTTGTTGCCCTTGTACAATCCTTTACAGGTTGCACCTCCGCTCATCTTGTCAAATACTTTGTTGCGGTGATGATATACCATGCACCGGTCTTCTTTCATGGAGGCTGAATCGGGCCTACAAAATCAAATTCCCATTTCTTGAATGTTTATAATGACACTTGCAATTTAGAGGCATCTCATCCCTCCACGATGTCCTGCCCGTCCTCTGACATGCATCGCATGCCTTACAATAAGCCTTGGAATCCTTATGCAGTGTCGGACACCACAACCCAGTGCGTAAAATCTTTTGCGTTGTTGCTTTTCTTGCATAATTTCCTCTCATAGATCCTCCATGAGCTTTAATGGGGATGTTGTTTCATTCAAACTCAGGTACATAACATCGCATAATTTCATCCGAGCCCATTTTATATAAATGTCCCGCAATGACAGAAAAGTCTGTCGCACGCACCACCAACTCTTTTTTTTGTTGACTAGTATACCCATCTAGATCCGTCCCTATCGTGAGGAAGTGTATGATATATGCAAAGTGATTGTCATCTACGTGCACCGCAAAGAGCTACGCGTCAGGCAGTCCGTCCTCCAAATTAGTAGGTTCCTCTCCTCTTTCAATGCGTGACAAATGAAATTGGTCCTGCATTCAATCGTTGTGGCTTCACAATTACTCCGAAATCATATTCTTGAAAATGCAACAGCCATATGCATATCTTCCACCCCAAGGCAGACTTGTTAACCAAGTACTTCAATGTCGAATGGTCAGTATACATCTTAAAGTGTCTGCCTAGCAAGTAGTGTGTGAACATCTGGAACGCATACACCATAGCCAAACCTTTGCGCTCTGTTGTTGAATAGTTCTTCTCAGCTTTAGACAACTTCCTACTTGCAAATGCTATAGGGTGATCCAACTCTCCCTCACTAGCTTGTGTTAGTACTACCCCAAGCGCAATACATGACGCATCCACACGTACATGAAATTCCTTCTTCCAATCTGGGAAGACTAGGATTGTGCAGTGACCATCTTTTCCTTTAAAACATCTAAGCTTCCATCGCACTCTTCATTCCAATAGAATGTAGCATCCTTCTTTAGCAGCTTCTCCATCGCCGCAGTAATCTAGACATAACTCTTGATGAACTTTCTATAGTATCCCGTATGCCCCAACGTTGCACGCAGTTGTTTCACACTTATTGGTGCCTCCAGATTAATTGTAACTGCTATCTTAGCTGGGTTGACCATTAATCCTTGTCTACACACCACATGGCCCAGCAAGATTCTAAAAGGAATGCAGAACAAGCATTTCTTCAAATTGAGTGCAATTTGATACCTTTGCCATGTATCCAACATCAAGCGTAGGTTTGCTACATGTTGTTTAACCATCCCAAAAACTATCCAATCATCAAAGTATACCTCCATAAACTTGTGAATGAAGTCCTTGAACATCGTTATGACTATGATCAAGAAGATTGCCAGCACATTCTTCAGTCCAAATGGCATTACAGTATACTGAAGTCATCCCCATTCGGTTGCAAAGGTTGTCTTACTTCTATCTTCTAGTGCGATCTTGATCTGATGGTACCCTAAGAACCCATTAGTGAAGGAATATGCTTCCTGTCCTCCTACATTATCCAACACTTCATCGATGAACGGAGTTGGAAAAGGATCATGCATGCAAGCGTCATTCAACTTCCTGAGATCTACGCATATCCTTATTTCATCCTTCTTCTTCTTTTCCTGAACTACTATTGGGATCACCCAATCAAAGTCTTCCATTGGTTCAATAATACATGCCGCAAGCATTTTATCCAATTCTAAGTGAACCCTTTCTTTATACTTTGGATTGAGGCAGTAAGACCTTTATTTGATTGGCTTCACATCTGGTTTCAATGTAATTTTCATAACTCTCGAGTCCCCTATTATCCCCTTCAAGTCTAAGAACTTCATAGGGAACAAGTCCTGGTATTCTCGGAGCAACTCAGCAAGCTTATCCACCATAGCATCATCCCAGTAGCCCCTATCTTCGCAAACTTTGGCTTCGCCTCTATCCCAATGTTCACTTGTCTTGTTTTCAGTGGTGTGGTTATATATGGGTTTTCTATCTGCAGCCCCTCAACTTCATGGTGTCCCTTTGTTTTCAGGATATTAATGTTCCTCAGATCTTCATCTTCCTCTTCAGCAGTCACATTGTAGCACTCCAGCGTGTGGCACAGCTGGGTGGTCCAATCTAGTTGAATCAAATCCAAGGGATCCTGCGGTGTTCTGAAGATCGATGCTTTGACCTCCTACAACGCTTCATCAATGCACTTAAATCCATCTTCAAAGTTGAATGTCATCAATAATCCCTGTCTCAAAATATCCCATTCATCTATGCCGTGGTGGAGCTCTGTCTCCAAGTACTAATTCATAGGTATTACATCCAAAGTGTGACAGAATAGATGCACCCACTCCGGTTGCAGTTCTACTCCATAAGCATCGGTACATTTGGCTAAGTGATCACACGGATAACTCCTTCCATTGTATTTCTCTGTCAATCATACCTTTGGGCAACCAAACCGTACCTTCATCATTCTTCTATATTCGTGTCATCCCTCGAAGGTGTATTTATGCGTACCCCACCATCTTGCAGGCGTAGCACGTAGCACGAAGTCAAAGGCTTGGAAGTGATGCATCTCTGACACTTCCCTTTCAAATGTCTAAAAATTCATCAACGTCAGTTAAACCATCATAGTAAGGCAAACTTCTTACTTCTGATGATACGCAACACACGATTTGGTCATCATGTTGATCGTAGCGTAGATACTTCATTCAATCTATTCTTCCAGTGTTCCAATTCCTCGTTTGAGTTTGATGTGCAAGAGCTTTCGCAGTCCCATGCAAGACTTCCATCAACTGTCAGATTCACCCAATCTTGATCTCACGTCATTATCTTATAAATTTGGTCCAAATCATCATCACTTTTGTAATCATGGACTCATTCAGTATAGCGCGATCCTTCTGTAGTGACCAGTGGTACTACTACACAGAGCTATTTTCTTTCAAATGACATTGTCCACTTCTTCAAATTAATCACCCCATTCATGTTGATAGCCCAGTCAATCCCAAGGAGCGTAGGATAGGGATTATTGTCATCCATAATCTTTATCACTTCAAAATCGTCCAACGCACTCGTGCCTTCAATATCGACTGTCACTCCCTGTAATCTTCCCATGGGGATAATCTTTTGCTGATTTTCCATCCTCAATTGAATAGGAGACCGCTACAACGTAAGTCTCCCAATTCTCTCCCATGTCTGTTTAGGAAAAACATTCACGTCAGACCCTAGATCCAGAATGACTTTGTCCATTTCATATTCTCCTATCTGCCCGGTGAGTCTCATCTCCCACCCTATTCTTGCCTTATGATTACCAATCTTCCTGACTACACACAGTCTGTCAAAAGCATTTTCTTTCCCAGCACACTCATGCAACAACTTCATACAGGTCTCCAAGAAAGTAGTAAGCATAGAAGGGTCCATCTCTTCAGCTGGCTTATCCTGACTTCCTAAGGGAGATGCCTCTGCAAAGCTTTTCTTTGCTTCCATGAAGCTTTCCTTCACGTGCTCCAAATCAAAGCCAACCTCCTTTTCTGGAGATTTTCAGACCCATTCACCTTCTTCAGGCTTCTTGCCCTTGTCTTCACCAGCCGTCATTCCACTTCACAGCATGATGTTCACATTAGGATCCTCTTCGCAGGGTTCAACCCTCATCATCTATAGATTATGGGTAGGCTACTGAGGTTGTGCCCCTTTTTTGTGTATCTTAGCTAGTACTACAGGGAAATCTTCTGTCGCATGGTCAAACTGAGTGCAATATCTGCACGAAAGGCACGTCGAGTTTGTGCATTCTCACACATAGTGTCCTAGTCCCCCAAAGTTGTAGCACATCACCTATCCTTGAACTCTACCAGGTCCTCCTCCACCTTGGCCTTGCCCGCGCCCCTGAAATCCTCCTCGCACTCCCCCAACACCTTGATCTAGAGGTCAAGTTTCTGCCTACACTTTATATGTGGGTGTTCTATCCATCATTAGGTCATAGCTATGATAGTTACGCTCATCATGACCCACTGATTGACAAAAGTTGCAAAAGAGTTGTTGTGGTGTATGTACAAATTTCTATAGTAGGTGACAATTGTCTGTCACAGGTTTTCAAGCCACTTGACCGATATCACACCATAGCAAGGGCCCTAGACTTGGCCACATTTGAGCTTCTAGCCTCAGAGGCATTAGCGCTCCTGCTGAAACATAATTTGCAAGGAAGGGGCAGTGATCTTTGTCATGCCCCTGGATTTTACATTTTAGGCACCAAACTTCTTCGCGCACCTCTAGTCGAACTACTCTATCCTTCTTCAGAGTTTAAAACTCTAGGCAAAGGTTCTGCAACTGCGCGTGAATCTACTGAACTCCCAAATCAGCATCTTGCATTGGCGTCTCATGCAATCTCACTGAAATATCCAGGGCTTTCGCTTGGGTCCCAATCTTTTGTTGTGATAGAGCAACCATCAGATGAGGCAAGAGTGAAGTCACAAACCATTCGCGGTGCTGCCATCTGTAAGTTTCATGTTGGCTTCATAGATCATTCACTTCAATCTCTGATCTAGATCCTAGGGTATCTCACCAGGCTTCATCATGATCTCCTTGAATCCCATGATTGATTGAGCTTTAGACTTAGGCCTACTAAACTCCTTATTTAGCGTACTCTAAATATCTGCTAATGAAGCCATCAGGTTATCAATGTAGTACTTAATGTGCCATGTTAGTGCGCATTCATGTAAAGCAGTGACCAACATTGCTTTCTTAATTTGATCATTCATTGTACCCTAATACTCCCATACGTCCTTCGTGATGAACCAAAACTGTTATGGGCCCTATGTTCCCAAACCATTGAAAACAGGCAACTTTACTGCATTTTCCATATTGAACGGTGGTAGAGGTGGTGGCAGTGTGGACAAAGGTGTATGTGGTGGAGGTGAAGATGGAGGTGGTGTATGTGGATGGGGTATTCACAAGAACCCTTGTCTTATCAATTGAATAGCGCACTGCAGAGAAGCCTGTGTTGCTTCCTCATCATCACTCAGAGGAGGTCCAATCAGCGGGCTATATTCAGGACCCATTTTCCCTCTATCCTTGAATATCCTTCCACTTCAGATAGCTCCAAACATCAAGGTAGTTGCATAACAATCATTTCACACAAGAGCATCTTAAACTAAGTATTTAAAGACCTTAAATACTTACCTTACGGTCCCTTGAAGAAGCGGCACTCTTCTTTGTTGTAACTGACCGAAGTATCGACTGCGAACTCTATCACAAATCCTCCTATGATGTGATAAAGCCAGTGATCAACAACGTGTGCGATCTTCTCTTCCAAGGCTTCCAATCTCCGCACTAACTCCAAGGTCCACACTATCAGACCATCAAGCCTCCACCTTCCTTGGTCGTCTGTCAATTTAGCGATCCACTCATATAATTCAACCGGGAAGGAACATAAGAAGATTTTGTGTATCTCTTTGTACAGATACTGTCCAACCACTGTTCTTTTGTCAATCACGGATTTATGTTTTCTTGCACCATGAATTTGTGGATCTTTCTTTCCAACCAGTCTTCAATTTCCTTCTTAGTTGGATTCTAGTGATGCGACATCACACATCCCTTTATGCAGATCCCGATCCCGATAACTAAACCATTTGTTGGCTTAGTGGGCCCTGACCCAGGTTCAGCGTTGATTATCCAAGAAAATCCCTACACAGAGCGCAGACTGAAGTCTCACCCCAAGAAGTATGGGGAGATGCAGGAACCAAGTTTCCGCACCCAGAGATGTTAGTGATGTTTGTTGAAAATGCAACAAGATGATGGAGCTTAGTGAAAAGAAGTCACCTTCACTAAGTGGTCCCGCGGGCTATTTTTGGTGCAAAGTCTATTTTTAGACTTTTAGACATATGGATCATGGTCTATGAGTTGCAAGATGCTATTTATGGATGATTGTTCATGTTGGTAAAAATAAATGGACCTCTATTTTTAGACATATGGGCAGAGTCTATTTTTAGACTGCCAGTCTAAATATAGAACAGTCGAATATTAT